>DWPA01006043.1:0-11294 GCA_018251375.1 Calpodes ethlius
GAGTCTTCAAAAGGAGAGTGAATAGGCTCTTTATAAGTTAGTGCGTACAACATCTTAGACTACATCGCCACTTACCAGCAGGTGGGATAGTAGTCAAGCACTGACTTATTGTATATATAAAAAAAAAAAAAAATTTATAAATGTTAAAAATATTTTAAACTTTTCACCCTTGACATTGACCTCGACTTCAAAATGAGAAACTAATCAAAAACAAGATTGAATCGTAAATCCAATCAAGTTGGAATTATCTTCAGAAGCATGACATTGGGTCAAAGCAATGATTATTATAATAATATAAAGTTGGCTAACCGAGATATAAATAAATTACTTAGTTAATCGTAGCTATTAAGCAGCCGGAAGTAGTGATAACCTAGTAGATTAAACGTCGGTCCCGCTTTTGACACTGAAATGGCTTGAACTTTCAAAGTTTCCTTTTAAAGTAGCAAGTATTTTAACTTTTTGTAATCTTCATTTAAAAGGCAAGTTTTTAAAGTAATGTGCAATGTTAGCCCAACATTTTTTTATCGCCTGTCAACAAAGTTGAATAGAAGCAAATTAAAAACAAAAATATCTAAAATAAACCTTAGTTTTCAGTGATTACTTGTTGTTTAAATCAGATTCTGATTGTAGACCAATTATCCGCTAGTAAAAAATACGCAACAAATTTGTAAACTCAGAAAAAAAATGGTTAAATAACTCGAGGTCCCAAACAGTTCAACAAATAGAAAAAGATGACTGGTATGTCTGGTAGAACTGGAAAGTTATTTCTTGATATATTATCTGATATGACATTGTCTTACAAACTAGGATCTCTTTAAATTGTAAATATACTTAACCATCTGTGAGATATCCTGTACTCAACATGGTAATTCATTAAAGTATTAATATTTATATGTAGCTCAATTCATTTTGTAACAGTTTGTTACCTATTTATCTTTAGCAATCACTTTCAAGCGACATCGACACATACGCGACATGGATTTATGATCCGATATTATTTGACACAGGAGCAACGCTGCACCAAAACTTAATACCTAGTTGTAAGGCTATTATCATTTTTAAGGGCTCTAGGGCCTGGATTCAAATGATCAGAAACAAAATATAGGATGAACCAAGATCAAGACAGAGGAACTGCTTATACCTACTAGTCCTCTGAAATTGTAACCAAAACACGCGGGAAATATTTCATGGTGTATTCTAAAAGAAAAGTGGAAGCTAGCCGGTCAATGAACCCTACTTACACGCACAAACCATCAAGATTTAGCTGAGTGGTACAGAGACCGTTTTATATTTCTATTTCATATTTACCCTTGGTATAAAAGTTCGTTATACAAGTATATATAATTTTATCTAATGATCAAATACCCGAAGACTGTAATTTATATCTTCTATAAAGATAAAAATTATAAACAAAATAATTTCCCCTTTTATCCTTCCAAAAGTCGTTTGAATAAAACTAAGACTGAAATGAAAACACGTAAGTTCTATAATATCTTCGCTTAGGTATGTACTGCACGGCTTTCTGTAGAAAACAGGATAACGAGGCACTGAAATGCACACCCACTGTTTTATCGCCCCTTTTGTTTTTGTGGTATAGCCATGGGGCGGACGCTATAAGCGATGTCTATCGTTCATCATCTGAGCGTCCTAGATCGCGCGACTAGTACACGAATATATATTTTATAACTAGTGACCAGCTTTGGAAGATTTAAAACAAAATATAGCCCATGACACTCCATTACATTTAACTCATGTAAATTACCTCTATATTGTAAAGGGATTCAGACACGCAACATAATATATATTCCTAAGAATTAGATGTTTTTTCGCAGAATAAGAGGCATGTGTCACTCTACAACTTCACGCAAAAAATCATGCTATACGACACTCTGTTGCACAATGAAAGAACAAACAAAAAAGGCATCATCACATTTATAAATTTGAGTATATTGTAGATACGATTCAAGAGATACTATTTACTTTAAATATATATCTTTATCGACAAGAACTAGTAACATAGTAAGAAACCATCTTAATAGTAAAACTAAAACAAATAATAACGATATTAGTTTTTGCGTTTAAAAACTAATCAGTTTTATACTATAAACTTATAAATTTATTATTATTAACTTAAATATTTAAAATCAAACTTTCTTTATCTGTCAATGTGTTCAGGCGTGTGTATGTATATGTCAACTGAAAAATTCAATAATATGCTATGATTTATTGATCAATAATAAAAGTGAATAAGTTTTCTTTCGTAAAAAAACAATCTCAATACAATATTCTGTTCCATCTGTTGTATCCGTACCGCGATAGTTTTGTCATAACTTATTTCCTCTTTATTTACGGTTTATTCCAAGTATATCCGCCATAAGCCGTTAATATTTCATCGAGACGAATTATGCTACCGGTACAGCAATAATGACCAGTAATATTTCAAAGTGCAATGCCATTTTATGTTTTAGAAATAATATACAAAACATAGTGTACCTCATCGGAATAATGGTTTTAACACAGTACAGATTAATAAACAAAGCACTATGTATTGTATTGCAAAGATATCGATATATTTCCTCTTATATTAATACACTTGTTCGTACCATAGTAATTATAACTGTGCCAATTATAAATTGGTGTATCAATGAATCCAATAAACTTTAAATCTTCCATTCCCGTAGGAGCTTCGGTATAAAAAGCACATAAAACACTTATCCACTAAAACACTATCCTGTTTAAAAATTTCAAGTCAATCCATTAGCTACTTTTCCTGTTCTGCGTGTACCAACATGCGGATGTTAAATTTTTATATATGTGTACTTGCGAGTTGTCGAATTGAATGTAAGATCTGAAGGTACAAATTACGTTTTGATATATTTTTAATCTGAAGTTGACAGCCCTATAGCTGAGTTATTTAACCCTACATACGAGGTTCTTGTTTCTCAGTAGGGGCAGACATATGTGATTGATAAATATTTGTCTCCCGATGTCGGCGTTTGTTGTCTTTGTTGTATTTCTTCCTTTCTTCTTCTATTATCTTTCTTGACCCGCAATACATTGATGACGCTTTAGTGTTGTTGACATCCTTGGATGAATATAGTCACGTGCCTTTAGGTGGATTGACAGCTCGATTATGAGGCATTTAGGAAAAAAAAACTTTTATTTCTGTCATATTCAACACTCAAAATCGAAAGAGTATTTAACGTTTGTTGTGGTGTAGTAAAACTATGAAATCCTTAAACGTACCACGATTTATCCGCCTTTTCGCGATCACGGTCACGATCTTTTCAACTAAACCAAGCGAGCGTGTCCGTACACAGTGAGCACAAAATAGCGCATCCCTCATAATGTTATCTCAGTGACGTGCAGTTTTTGCGCCCGCGTGAGCGGAACTCCTCGTTGCCGCTTTTAATTTGTCATTCGGACAGTACGGAAGTCCGCATTTTGGTCCGCTTTTTGTATTAAAATAATATTATGACATTTATAACCCACGTTTCACTGTTTAATGGCTTTGCGTACATAAGGTTAGCGTATTTTCGTGCATGCGAATGATTTTCGTTATTTTATAGCGTATATTTTACGCACTAATAGAAACAAAGACATCTGATGATAAATGTTTACCGTGACTCATGGATATATGTAAATAAAAACATCACCGACGCGTTGCCGATTAAGGAGGGAGCGATATAACTGCATGTATAGATAATTATTTTAATAGGTTTACAAAATGAGCGTATGATAATTTTTTAAAACGGATTCTAAATCATAAAACGGTTTTCGCACTTCCGCAATACTCGAAATATGGAACCTAAAAGAGCGCTTTAAAACTCTCTTGTGTAATTTTTATTTTGAACAATATTTTACTATAAGTAATATACTTTTTCGTTTATTACTCAATGACCGCAGATGTTTTGTCAACTTTGACGTCTGTATAACTAAGCTTTATGAGTCTACTCATATGGCAAAACCTATTATGTAAATGAATATGAAAAAAAAAAAAAACTAAACTGGAGATATTATCTTTTTCACAGAACTTTAAAAGTAGTGGTATTTTTAAAGCTCTCACATAATTAGATTTAATGCTCTATTAAAACGCTTCTTCGCATTGTATAATTTGCCGTTTAACTAATCCTAAAGCTATCGTTGTAATTACCCAACTGCAGCAAAGACAAAGATATAGTTCTAGAATTGTACGACTATGTTTGAGTGCTAATTTTTATATTATCTGTGAGTCTTCTAGATGAAAAGCTTTTCTGTTCACGCTAAGGCTTCTAAAATTAAAGACAATGCCATTATATTTCTGCTCTAAATGTCATTACCGTACATTCTCTAAATGTGAGAAATACGTTATGTCTAGGTAGGCCTGTAATCTAAACTCCTATACCACTCACGGCGTTTTGCAATATTCTATCTAACCATTATCGTTGAGTCAGTAGCCAAGTGGTTGTTTAGGTCGTAGTTTTTGTTCCTACTGTACCAACTTACTTATTCAACGATTATGGAAAGATAAGTTATTGCAATCAGACATTTAGTTCGGTTACTAAAGATCTAAAAGGACGCATATAATACATAGCACCGCACCATTAATATATGATTAGTATATCTTTGTCTCCTTCTTACCAAATACAGTTATCACTGTGTAATGTTGTACCGAGCCCAGGCAGGACAGTTATAGGTAGTAAGCATGAATGTTGTAGTGCGTCTATCAGTTCATACAAACCTGTGCCTATTGGTACTCTACTGAACAATGAACTTCGCAGTGGCGCCAGGTCTTTTGGACGACACGATCTTCGTAGTGATTAGTAGTAACCGTTACCAACGAACATTAGTAACATTGAAGGGAACACTGACGCATTCGGCAATGCGTCAATGCGCCAAGAAAGAAAAATTAAGAAACAAGAAATTGACTCTCACTGACTTCCCCGGGCTAGAACACAACGCGTCGTTTTGTCAAACAACTTAAAGTAAGAGAGTTGTAGAACTTGATGAAAAAATATTAATATCAATGAATTAATATAAAAATAATATTGATAATACATTTTTACAACCAATCAAGGTTAGAATTCAGACGTGAATGCCTGATTTTTGTTATAATACAATATCGTAAAGCCAGTAAAAAAAGAACATTTGATTCTACAAAATAATTATGTAAATAGCAGTAAAGCAATTTGTAAAACATTATCATAAAATTAAAAAGTAATTGTAAGACAATCCTCAGTTGACCAGTGTGGTTGAGAGGTGTTCTGAAACAGCGGAGGTTTGTAACAATGACATTTATTTTTAATTTTAAAGATTTAAATAGTTGACAGTAGATTGAAATGGTTGACTTTTATGATTTTTGACTCCAATCTATCAATTTCGTACTTTAGTAGAAAAAAGATTTCACGATTTTCCACGCCATTAGTACCGTGACAAACGGTGGTTTGTACTCACGATGTCGTTTTCATCCATTAAGGAAAGTTTACCCGGCTAGCGAATCTTATAGATTTTCGTTTCGCATTCTCACCGCTTGCTTTAAATTGGTTAAGTAAAAACACAGTAAATAAATATAAATCTCTATATAATCTTACTTCTTATATAAGTTTGGCGGATGCTAGAATGATTCTTTAAACCTCACTTGCGAAACTGAGGGACCCTGCTTCGGTTTCCAATAGGGGCAAACGCGTCTATAATAACATATAATTATTTATTTTCCATTGAACAAACTAATAAAAAACCGACCACGTGCGTGACTCAGCCACACGCAATGTAAGATTTCATACTTTTAAGTTGATCAACTATTTCAATCGCTTGAAATCCGAAGTAAATGCCAATTATGAATTGTATAGAAAAACTAGAAGTAGAATGTAATTAAACTTCTGTAATTTTTTCACATGTCCAGAATCAATTACTTCGCTGGCAGAGAGCAGAGGGAGAGGAGCAGAGTGCACTGAAGTGTTACCAAAACTAGCACTTTAAGCTTAATATTTAGCAAACGTATTCCTGAATAAAAAAAAAAAAACAATGTTCACAGACCCATCACATTCTTGAAAGTCCTATTCAACAAAACTCCACACTTTTTGGTTTGTAAAGAAAACAAAATTCATCCCAAAATTCTAGGGAAGACACACTGAATTTATTTTTAAGATTTCATTCTACAACATTATTAACGTAATAAATAAGTATATATACGGCAAATTATAATTTTCTATTGCTAAGAGTCTCTTTATCATATTGCAGATCGATGGACAGGTAGGCATAACAAACGAAATGACTCTGTTCTGAATACGGAACCCTAAAAACAAAAAATTTGGAGTGGTAGCGACAAAAGGTTTTGTTATTAGATGGTCACGCGATCAGCATGTAAATCATGTTCAATTTATTCAAACAGAAGTGTGTACTAACACAACTACATGATATTATTTTTGCATTAATAATAATTGTCGTTTTTATAATAAACCTATTAGTAACTGCTTTTAGGCTATAGGTACTAATATATATTAATAAGGTAGCTTAATAAATATATAAATGTACTTTATTCTAATTTCATTTGAAATTCTAAAAATACTTAGTCGATGCCTACGTTATAAAATAAATTCACTGTCCAAATTTGAATGTATCTAAATTGAGATGTTGAGTTGTGATTTACGGCGTTGAAATAGTCAAACAATCGAAAATCCAGTCTTAGAATCATTTTTATTATTTACCTCGAAAAAGGTCAAAAATTCATCAAATTATTTTAGTTACAGTTACGTTAATTAAATATAAATAAATATAAAACAAATAATAATCATAACCCATAACTGCTGGACTCGAGTCCCCTCACACAATGTGAGGGGTACAGGCCATAGTCCACCACACTGGGCAAGTGCGGATTGGTAGACTTCCCTCACCCTCGAGAACATTATGAAGAACTCTCAGGTGCGCAGGTTTCCTCACGATATTTTCCTTTACCGAAGCAAGTGATAATTAATTTGTAATACGCACACAACTTTTTTTTTGATAATTAGAGGTGCGTGCAGGATTCGAACTCATGCCCCACGTACGTTCACTTAATAAATTATCGTAATACATAATTTGTACTACTGCGTGGAAGTGTTTTTCTATTGTTTTCTAATACACCGTACTAACACCTGCAGTTGCTCTGCTATTATCGTACATATCGTTATAAATCATTCTATTTGCGTAACCGTGTTTGGCACGGATCTCTTCTCGTATTTGGGAAGAATTAGAGCGAACTCCATAATGCTGTTCCACCACGTTATGGTGGAAAAATTAGTTGGCATAAAATATTGAAGGCCTCATAGCGTCCCAAGCCCTTCGACACGGTTTACTGACTGCAACCTAAATTTTGAAATATTTTTCTAATTTATACCTGTTCTACTAACGAGCTCGCACCAAGTTAGTCGACACAAGCTGTCAGCAGTTCAGCTCTCATCAGATTACTTTACTTGCAATACTTAGACATAGTGTTATTGTAAAGATCTTTTTTTTAATTCTATTAAATTGATTTCTGTATTTTCATTAATTACACTTTATATTTAAAATATGTAGCTAAGTAACCAATTAATTTTGGTTGAAAAATTTATATATTCATCATCTGATTATAATTTGGTATTTTAATACAACGCACCTATGTGTATGACAGGTTAACATGTAGACATGTTCCAGAGGAATCTTTCTCATTTAGTATGGGTCCTATAAATGAGAGTTACCAAAGACTCGCAGAACTGTGGGGAGCGAGCCGGAAGGACGTGACGTCACCGGAGCCGCTTCCGCCGCCACCCGCCATCGTCACTTCCGCTACGCTGAGGGGAATTATTTCTACGATACTGAGTGCTCGCATAAGTAGCTACAGCAATTACATTAAAGATCCTTGAATTAAAGTAAAACTTGTAACTCATTGTAAAACATCATAAGTGTGACACTTTTGTCGCTTAGCTACTATTAATACGTATAGATATTCGGCATGCCTAATGAAAAGACCTGACTTAGATTCCGATTCGAGAGACACTTATACAACAAATAAACGTTTTCGGATGTCTCGTGATATCTTATTCATTGACCCATGCATTCCGCGACACAAGTATTCCACGTTTACTTATTAATATAATTTAAACTAAAGATAACTAAAACTTTATCATCGTTTTTTATATAAACAGATGGATGTATACGTGACAAAGTAGCCCCCAAAAGTAGCGGTTAGCTACTGAACCACCGCCGCGCAATAAATAAAGAAGGTTATTTAGAAAATCCCAACATGACTCGCTAGATTTATACATAGTATACGCACGCGAACTTTTCCTTCAGGTCATCAAAATTCTACCCTCGCGCGGACGATTGAATGTAATGCTAGAGGGTCTTTACTTCTAAATTATGGCTTGTTGCCTCCTGACCTGTTTGGCCCACCGTATAAACACATAAATCGTATTAAATTTCATACACAATCTGCGTCGGAACATCGCCGTGTTAACGATGTGGTTAAATCAATCTCGATAATGAAATATTCGGCAAATGTACTAACGACATGATCAGAGCATACTAATAAAGTTGTGTTCGCTTTAATGAACTGCGCTACGGTGACACGTAGTAGGTACGGTAGCCGGTCGGTACATGAGCCGTTTATAAATGCAGGTCATATCGCGTGATTTGGTTTGCTAACTAACAGTCACTAGGGCGAGACATGAACGACCGAAGCGTCGGCTGCCACTGAATGTAGTACACTGCAGACGATCTCCCTACCGATAACGTCTATTTATATATGCATACCTGTTATAGTTGTATTGGTTAATGAATCACCAGGACTATGACTTTCAGTATCGTATTTCAACCTGCTTAGCGAAGGAAGAATATTATAGCGACAATGCTCAAGTTTGTTAGGGTAATTTAAGTTGTTTCTTGGCAGTCACCCATTTATTAACATTTTTTTTTGTCTCGGAATGTCCCAAAATGTGGTCGCTTAATATCATGTAACTCATCTAATTGTTAGTCACAGACATAATCTTTATATACTGACTAATAGACATTATGTACACTTTTCCAGCAATACAACATTATTAATATGCGGAAGATTTGGTAAGAAATATTAAATAAATAATCTGTTGTTGGTTTCTGTGGTTGGAAAATTTTCTCGCAATCACTTTAATATTTAGCATTGGTGAATTTAATAATTATTGACTCAAATTAATTCGCAAAACTCCACCGAAATAACACAATACATCAATCGGCCATGCAATGATAATCTTTCAATTAACATTATGCTATCTCCCAGTGCGGTTTGCAATGAATAAATCACAAAGGTAATTTTAATATGGATAATATCAATAAATCCCATGGTATCAGAAACCTACTCCGTAATAAAGTTTCAACTGGATAGTGAATAGTGACCATAATAATGAAGAACAACACGCGATATCTCGTAAACAATGTCATGTCTAAATTAGTAATGACTTGTCGTATAATTCACGGGTATTAATTTATGGGAGTACCGTGGACATCGCAACATTTACATAGCAATTGGTTTATCTATTTTGTAAAATTATTGCACACATTTGGAGAATATACATTGTTTGCAAATATTAGCTTAATAATGAAAAAAATGTGTTGCTTCTTTAAGATAGCTGAGACTTATTAGTCTTATGAAGAATCTTGCAAATAAGACATGTAAGGAAGATATTAAAATAGTACAGGGGCGTGGTTTTGAAGTTTATATATTTTTAAACTCTGCTTTTTTCTGCGTGGAAAAAATCAACAAAGTTTAACAGCCTCGTGATATATAAAAACCATATCCATACTAATATTATAAATAGGAAAGTATGTTTGTTGGTTTGTCAGTCTTTTTTCGCGGCACAACTGAGCGTCATTATGGAAACAGTAGGGAAGCTGAAGTGTCATAGGATTCTGTAATGTATTAATAATGTAATTTTTAACTTTTTATATGAAATGCTGTGTTATTACTAAGTGAAATATGCTATATTTTTTTAATCTTAATAATAACTGTATGAAGCCGGGTTAGCCCGCTATAATAATTTAAATTAATTGGTGCTGAAGCCCCGTTGACCAATCAAAATGTAACTGTAATTCATATCGCCAAAGGGTTACTTCTCATTATCACTATGAAAAAAATAATTTCTTTAATAAACATATTAGTAACACACGTTCTACATATGTAAAAATGCTGTCATCTCTTTGTGTAAACTTACTTCTTACTTACACTCAGTATAATTATGTATATACTGAACTATTCCGAATCTCAAGCTGGCTCGTGCTTTCATTATTCTTAAAATGCAATACAATAGTGTACCCTTCACATATTAATATAGAGATAAGTTTTAAATAACAGTGTATACAGTATTTAAGTGTTAAACATCAAATAAATACTAATCCACTTTATGTGACGTCATATCTTCCTCGCACGCAGAAGCGGAACATAAAAAATGCTGTAATACAATTTGTCTTTATTACGTGTTGAGCGAGTATATTTTCATTAAGGTTCTGCGTTATAGGCCGTAGGTACAATATCAAAGGTAACATTTAAGTTGTACTTATGTCACATATTGTATATCTAAATTTATTTTTGAGCATTTTTACAAGACAAATCTTATTTAATATTATACTCTATTATAATATAGAAATATAACAGTAAGGTTATTCATGCTAGGACAATGTGATTTAATTGATTTAAAAAATGCTCAAAAAATAAATTTTGAATCACATAATATATCTAAATTTATATATAGGCAGTAATACTAAGACGTTGCTTTATCAGTTAAATTGCCCTCTGACAGTTGAAAAGTAATACTAAAATATTTCACGGCCTATTTTAAATTTTAAAGAACCAGTTTATACAGGTATCGTTCGTATTATACCAGAACAGATCCTGTCAATAGTGTCATTTTATGTTATGATTTCTTCCTTTAGCAGGGCGTACGTAGAACAAGGGATCTTGTTCTTGATCCAATAATTGTGTGGAGTTGCCACACAATCATTAGATCCAGGCGTATAAGAAAATTTAAAATGATGAGACTCACCTAATTTAATCGTAGAAATTTACCAATAACTAAACAAATATTATTGCGTCTTATTATGCATAATACAGGACTAGTACGTCACTAATTTGACATTTGTGACTGACAAATAACGATCTTTTTGCACGACTTAAAGCGATCATAGATTGGGCGTGTTCGCAGCGCATTGATTCTTGTTTTTGCGCCTGGACGGTGAACTCTCGCAAACGATCATGATATATCGGAACCCATAACTTTCCCACTATTGGGCTCGAGTTTACTCTCACCACGTGAGCGGAAAAGACACAT
>DWPA01006044.1:0-11294 GCA_018251375.1 Calpodes ethlius
GGATTAAAGTTAAATGCATTTTGCGTTAACAACGTTAAGTAAAAGCTCTCTTAAAAGGAGCTTAATCATAAAAGCTTTTAAGTTACTCTCCGTTGTAATTTAAGTTCGCCGCAAAGTCCGTCTTCAAATCCATTCTACAATACAACTGTGACGGGACTATTAATTTATTTAATACTTTGTTATAAACGCGTCGTAAAGAATTGTTGGGTGAACAATTAGTATAAAGCCTATGTTTATTTACTTTGTATTTTCGAAAATCTTTAATATCTGACAGCATTTTTCATTTTGCGTGTATGTGTGAGTGACTGTGTGTGCGCGTATGGGTATGAGTGTGTTTGTGTGTGTATACACATAAGTTGACATATATACCTTCAACAATGACAAATTTTCTGACTTAAAATTCAAATTTGGAATATGATTTTTAAATAATTTAATACTTGATAAAAATTCTTATGGTAAGATGCGTTGTAATGTGTACAAGTTTGTGATGGAAATTCAAGATGGCGGACGTAGGCGAACGTCACACTAACACTTGTTGGTGTTTGACTTTGTCGTAAAGTGTTTTACTGTCTGTTTACTGCCATCCTTCTAGAATCTACCATTTTTACACACTTTTATTTAACTCACTCTGTCTTTTTTTATGTATGTATGTAGGTATATCCGAATTTTGTAATTGTTATTTGAACCACTTCTTGATTTCCAATTAAGCTGAAATTTTGCATACAAACTCATTTCCGATGATAATACAAGAATTTGAAACCGACCTGATCTAATGGAGCTCGGTGAAGCTGGAAGGTGGCCATAGTAACTCCGAAATAAAACGACACAACCCCATCGAGTTTGAGCTTGTTTGAATAGTATTGACAAGTATTTTCATCCTATATGTATAGTAACCAGGGTTTGATTCACTAAATAAATTCTTTTTTTTTTATATTTTTAGACTGTACTTTTCTTATCTGTCAGAGAGTTAGTGAACTAGTTTCCGGCGGTACTTTCTTAAGAAGTGCTACTAGCGTTCTGGTTCTCCAGCCAGGTGTTTAGTGGGTAGACATCCGGTTGAGCCTCAAATAACCCACATAGGTAGCTGTGTCAGTATGCACGAGCATTCACCTCCTCCCTCCCGTAAAAAGGTAGTCAAATTCAACCTTTTTTATGATGCAAAAAAAAGTTGACTAGTGATATTTACAATTTACTTTTTGAATCATGATATTCATGTGTTGTTTAGTAGATGAGTATAAATACCTTCATTCTATAACTCTTTGTCAATGTTGTTGACATTACTTTCGTAAAAAATTTGGAAGAAGTTGAAAAAGAATCAAAGCTACATTACTACAAAGTAAAAATACATAGATAAGGTACTTAATAATTTCACATAAACTTTATACGGAGTTTAGTAAAATAATTTTATTTTTTGGTTAAAGTGATAGTTTAAGATTTTTTTAATCCCATTGGACTGGCTATGCTCTACAGATGCATTTGGCGAATGATGACGTCACAGTTGCACTAATTAAGAACAAAACACTGAAATAGCTTAAAAATGGAGAATAAACACTTAAACAACGAGCGCCTGACGAAAACAACAGAGCAATTTAAGTTTGGAGTTCTCTTTCTTTATGAAAATAACTGTTTACTTAAATACTTTTCTAATAATAGTTAAGTTTTCAGTCCTGAAGAAAGTTTCGCCCCGTTCAGTCGAGGATCTGTATTTAGATCAGTGGAGACCGGACTGCCGACGTGAGCTGTCGCGTTTCGTGCTGCTTAAATGTACCTACTGAGATCGCAAAACCGAATGAAATTTCCGATATAACAAACTATACGTGTGATTTAGTGATTGTGGAAGTGTACACGCGTGGCACTGGTAAGTAAAAAAAAAAAAATTTGAAAGAAAAAAAAACATTTGTGAAAATACAATAACAAAGGTGTATAAATTTAAATATATGTCGCTATACAACTATGTTGCAATTAGCATATAGTGGCGAAGATCGTACTCAGGTTTGCTGTTTCTCAGTACCACCCACGGTCACGACATAGTGAGTTTCAGATGTTTTGTATTAATGGAAAACTTAGTGCGTGGGTTGTTTACAGTGAATCACTTCACAGGAATATATTTGCTGCTAAGAGCACTCTTGAATAAGGTTTTCTCTTATTCATATCTTATCCTTATTCTATATATAGTCTACGGAGTAGAACTTTTAATGTGTATAGTCCACGAGTAGAAGATTCAAGTGACAGTTATTATAACTAAGCCTCGAGGCCTGATGTTATAGAGTCATCACCAGGCTATGTCTGTAATTGAGGTTTTTGAACTGAAGGATGGATAGAGCTTTATATAAAAAAACTCTCTCTAAAAAGTTTTAATCTGAGTATTTTATAGTAACAGCTTACTAAGCAGATGTATCACATGATTAATTAATTAATTTATTTATTTATTATATTCAAACTATATGCTTACAGTTAAAAACCAAACGCATATATGTAACAAGTAAAAGGCTAGCAAAATAATATAAAATATACGATTTAATACAACAATATGTTGTTAGTTTAAAGATCAATATTGCTAATGATGGTAATATTACCACACGCACGTCTTGGAGATAATAGAAGCATTACCAGTCAAACAGGACGTAGTGAATCTATCCATTTTACTAGCTCTTCAGTACTGAAAGCGAAAAGCTTCCTACGTACTTTGAAAGTATTTCTAAAAATCCAACTACCTTCGCTGTTTTCACTAACAACGTAGCTATGATACCTTTCATATTATTCTTGGTTACTTACATAATAAAAAAATTAGTGCGCACAACATCATAGACTACATCGCCACTTACCATCAGGTGGGATAGTAGTCAAGCACTGACTTATTGTATTAAAAAAAAAAAAATACAGGTTAAAAACAATTGAAAGAAGATTTTTACAAAGTATTTGCTAAGTAAGCTATTCTGTCTTGTATGAACAGAATATTAAAAAGGAGAAAATAATTTTCAGAAGAAATTAGTTATCCGTTCTTCAGTCAGATGTAACAGAGGGGGAAAGGCGTTAACGTACCGAAGCATAGGTTAAATAACTGAATAGTGTTAGTATTGCCTATTTTTAATTAACTAATGGCTAAAAGCTCAAGTTATTTCCCTAGGTGCGTCTATTTTTTAATAGTCTGCGATTAAGTACTTTGTAATATTTTTATTACATATTGACATTGACGTAACCTCGCAGAGTCTTTGACTCATCCATCCTGCTGAATAATAGAGCAACCTACTCCATTATCATCCTACCATACAATGCAGCTACGATGTGTTACGATGCAGTTATTATCTGTGGATCAATGTTCTCAAGATGTGCGAAGTCTGCCAATCTGCATTTGGCTAACGTGGTAGTCTATGGATTTTACCCCTCACATTGTGAGAGGAGATCAGAGCCCAGCATTGGGTACAGGTTGTGATGATGATGATGAAAATTGATCATGGGTAAGCATACAAAGTAAGGTAAATATAATCATTTATGAAATAACCTATAAAAACCCGTTAATAATTATACTATTATAACATTATTTTTATATTTTTTAATTCGTATTTGTATTAGCATTAACTATTAGGTACAAGATATTATTATTATTTACTAAAAAGTCTAAACTCTCCTAGGAGGTGAACTTTGCACGCGCCGAAGCACTGGCTTGATGAAGGTGCTTATCCAATGAGAGATTTTCTTACTGTACGACAAGTGTTTAATATTGCAACGTTTTTCAACAGTGTGACTATGGGTGGATGTCTAATGTATTGAGGCTTGTGTATACATTTTTAGGTATAATATTATTACGCAGAGTGACCAGCAAAGATGTACAATGTATATTATGTTTGATAAATGTAATCTATACTAATATTATAAAGCGAAATTGTGTTTATTTGTCCTTCATTCACCGCGTGACGGAGCGTCCTTATGATATATTTTTTAAGTGTAAAGATAGTTGGAAGGATGAAGAGTGACCTAGGCTAATTTTTACCGCGGAATAATATCTAATTTCTGTATGAAGATCCATTTCGATGTATGTTTAAGCCAAATTAAAGAAAGTGTCTTACGTCAAAGCGTTGCCTAGCAAACAATAATAAAAAGGAAATGACAACCTTTTTAATTTTGTTCTATTATCACACGCGGGTAAAGCCGCGGGCGACATCTAATGATAAATAAATAAATAAAAGAAAGTAATTAGGTATAATTGAGCTTACAAGGTTTGACCTACACAAACATTGTAAGTTAATTAAAAGCTTGTAAAAAACAGTCGGTTTATATTTCAGTGTGGTAATATTTCAAATGTTTGTTTTTGAAATTTTTCTCTGCCTAACTTGTATATTTGTTTGAATGTTTGTACCGCAAAATAACTGCTGAACCGATTTTCATACGGTTTAACTGTAGTAGAACTTATTGTTCAACAAATATAGTATGTATATAACAACAACATGTATATATGTAATAATGAATGTTTTCTGTATGTCCTTTATAGAATAGGAAATGTGATGATCTTTAGCAAAGTTGTTGTGTATGAGCCCACGATGGTTTCTGAGTTGGTCCGACCAATTTTCGACAGATGGCACCACTGTGATTGTCTTATTTTAGTTTTTGGCTATATATATAGTATAGATATATATATATATATAGATATATAAAAGAAAGTTAGATACACTATTTACAACTCACGAACGGTTCAACCGATTTAGTAGAAAATTGGTGGAAAGGTAACTTAGAATCAAAAAACGGACATAGGGTACATTTTGTGGTAAAAATAAAGGTTTAAAAGGGTGCAATAAGGGATGAATGTTTGTATCGAGAATGCATTTTCTTTAGGAATTCGTACGTGAAATTTTTGATTTCCATGTATTTTGCACACACTTAAAAGAAAAACTTTCCTTGCATGACGTTAATGCCATTGACGTAAAGTCATATCTGATAGCCTGGAAACACGCGGGCGAAGCCGCGAGCGGAAAGCTAGTTGTTAATAAAATATAAATAAAAGTATTTTTAATAATGTCACATTATTTTCATTTGTTTCTAAATCAAAACATTCAAAAGGTATAGAAAGGGATGAACAGGAATGAAATAGGATTGACTGCTCTTTGGCCGACAAATATATAACTACCGTTCGACCCCAAATTATCAGATAAGGGCGGCCTGGACGATGTATGGAATACAGTTAGGTCGTGGACGATTTAGGAGATTTGACCCTTTTATAAAATACCCTAATATATTTCCAACTCACAGAGAATATACTTGCGCTAAAGAAAAAGTTTGGTGTTTTCATTTATATGATTTCAATCCGTTCATAGAGGATCGTGATCGGTTGGCATCTGGCTGCTTGTCTGTTTGTTTGTCGGTTATTTATCTTGTATAAATAAAAGGTTATGACTTGTATTTTTTTAGTGACCAACATTTACACCTTAAGTAAAATAAAGACATTATTTTAGTACCCGGAGTAGCTATATATGTTTTTGATTGTCAGAAGAAAAGATAAAGCAAGTGTTGCCAATGTTATAAAATACATTGCAGACATTTATTTTGCAATTATATTTTACCAAAGTTTATTTACAAAATTTACATAAAAAGTTTTATATATCGTCCCCATAGAAGGGAAGCTATCATCATCCAAAATCACTTTCATTGTATCATAAAATTTACGACATTTGAAAAAAAAAAACGATTTTCTGAAAAGTTGAAAATTGTTGGTTTATTATTTTGTTTTTCTATGGGGACGATTTGTTGTGTGTTTTATTTATGTTAAAAATATGGAGCAATAGACCGTTAAAAAGGAGACAGCTACGTTCTTGGCAGAGACTATAACGCCCTTATACAATAAAATTCACATGTAAGTAAGTCAAGGCCGATACGCGGAACCTCTAAATGAGCCCAAAGCCATGGACTTGTTAAGGAATAACGATTCCCTGCAGCTAAACAAGCCGTGAGCCAAACGGCGGGGGAGGACTCGATACTCGCCACTACTTTGAATATTTTACTTCATATTATTATTAAAAAAAAGATAAAAAAGAATTTTGGTGTCATTGAACTAAAAGACCTTATTATAAAGTATTAAAAAATTATTCCTCTTGTTACAATATCTAATCAATTTGTAATGGTTTGGTGATGACGCAGATAAAAGAAAGCTTGAAATCTTGTTTCATAAATTTCACAGATGCAGATCGAATTTCTCCTACATCTGACTATAAAATAATTTTATGGACATGAATCTTAACAGTTACTCTCTAGATACGTTCTGGCTATGCACACTTGGCATCGATACAATCAGGACAAGAGATTCAGCCAACAGACGCCTGGGATTTACTATTATGCGCTACGAAACTTACAAGCAGTGGTTATACTATATATTTCATTATTTATTCATTAGTAAGTATGTTTTACTTTACGTAGTATTATCCTGGTACGTAGCATGGTCCTTGAATGGCGTCCATGTCTCGGAAAAAGGAGTGTAGGTTACCCCACAACCAGATGAACTGACGACCTGAAGAAGACCTGAATTCAGAAGACTCTGGTACTGAACCAATCTGAGTGGCGCAAATTAGGGGAGGCCTATGTCTAGCAGTGGACCTTCAAAAGCTGATAGATAGCTAGATTTTTAAGTATTAAGTAACGTCAGATTTGTATCCCGTTATTTGGCAGGGTGAATCTAGTTCCACCCATCCTTGAGTCCAAACCTGCAGTAATGCCTATAGGAAAACCAGGGAAGTTATGTAACTAAACTAAAACCACTTAGTAATAATCTCGGCATGGCGGCCTGGGTAGCGTTCTCCTTCTGGAATTGACCATTGAATGTTTTACGTATCAGTCTTAGAGAGACAGACATATTGATATAATTTGGGTCACAGCTTCCTATTGGTCGGCTTTTTTGGAGAGAAACCAGATGGTTTGTCAGTCATGATAGCAGTCACAATTTATAATCATTGTAATTATGAGCTATGTATAAAAACTTTAAACATTCACACTCCCAAATAAATGTATCAAGCCGTTCTGTGTGTACAAATAAAATTTAAAGAAAACTACAACATGACACAATCCCGCAAAACAGACGTAGCTAGACAAAATAAAATGTCATGGTTTCTGTTAAATCAATATTTTAAGCAAGTACTCGAGCAAGGTTAGACGCGATAAACAAATCGATTTATGTACACCGTACCTCCAAGTTCGCAGGAACTAGCTTTATACGTGGCTTTCAAACGACCTTTGTTTGCTAATTACAGACCAAATCTATTCGGCAATTAATTGCCCGACGGCACCTCGTAACTTATTACTACTTAAAATACAATGTATGAAAAAATAGATGAACACACTATTTTTGTAATTAATCCCAGCACAGCTCGGAGCGAGACAGCTTTACTCATTTCTAAGTGATAAAAGAAGTTAAGCTTTGAACGTTATCAATATGATGGGTTACTGGTAAAATCCAAAATGCCTGAACATATCTCTTTTAGTAGATATATCAACCATAAAGCTATACTGAAGGGTATAGTATAGATACAAAATCTCCATTAGATTAGCGACAAAATCCTCCATCAAGCCGTATAGAAGCAGCTTAGTTGAACCATTCTAGGTCTAATCAATTATACGGAGAGCATCGTATATCAATGTAGACCGCTAACTGATTAAATTCAAATAACTTAACCCGTAGCCTAGTTGATAGTGACCCTGAACAACGAAACAAGAGGTCCCAGTTTGATTCCAGGCCGGGGCAGACATTTATGTGAGAGACAGATGTTTGCTCTCGAGTCATGGGTCTTAGCTATGTCTAATTAGTGTTTTGTCACTTGCGACATAGGGAATCCTAATGAGGGTGGTATGAGTGTGTAAATGGTAAGCGTTTGACGACTTATTATAATTGGTACGTGACACAGCAATACTAGCTATGACAGGTGTCAGAGAGACAGGTATGTTTATAGATATTGTTATCTTTTGTCGGACCTGCCTGGCTAGCCAGGCACCAGCTTGAGTCAGCCGTCAAACAACTCGTATTTTGTCTAAAAGCTTATGAGACAATTCTTTCTTTCTTTCGTTTTTCTTATTTCTTGGCCGGTAACATATCTATACTTTTTGGTATTTCCAATGTTATTACACAGGACCTAAATGGAACAAAAAATTGTCTGTCATGGAAAAGTTAAGGAAATAACAGCAATCCAGATTAAACTTACCAGCATAGATCCAAGTGACCTCATAAAGAATGGATCTCATTAATTATGCGTCAAGATGCAAATAGACCAAAGGATATTGATTTGAACTCTAAGAGCTTCTTCCACCATAAAAGCAGTGTCTCGGTTATACATATGAAGAAAGAATCCAGCATTAATGACTGGAATTACTGACATATGAACAAAGTCAACGGAAAAATGTAGTATTTCATAAAAATGTATTTCGCTGCAATGCCGAGATTCTCGGGTAAATGGTCTATCATCGGATGACCCCTAATGGTTGCGCAATTTTCTTTTGTGCGCCTCTAGATTTAAAACCCCTTTTGAAATACGCCATTCATTTAATCTTTAGCTTACAAATGATACACGTAACTTGTATAGATCTAAAGGTCTCTGTACGTAAATGTTCAGAATTAAATTTATCTCAGTGAATTAATTCAAGCTTGTTGCCAATATTTAAATTATAGGAATTAAATTCAATTTCGTATGTTACGTACTGAATTTCGTTTATTAGTTTAAGTAAAGTCGTAATTTTACAAGGCTTAGTGGATTTTAAATTTATATTTAGGTCATTTTAATCATTACATCAATTTGTATTAGATCAGTAAAGTCAAAGGCATGGTCCTTCAAGCACTAATAGCACCCACTGTTGTTTAATTCTCTCAATCTCATCGGATTAGGAGCAATACAATTATAAATGATTTTTCTTTATCCCTATTCCTAATTGTCTTTCAATTTTGTGTGTGTTTTATTAAAAATTTAAGATCGTTAAGTTGGTACTGGATTGTAAACGAATGAATTTAGTATTATTATATTAGTAAACTTTTACTCTTTACTAACATATAAAATATATAGCACTAGCTCTTGTGTAAGTTTTTTGAATATTATTATTGTCTTTGAGTATACTTTATATTATATTTTATGGGTAACTTTTTAAACCACCATATTTCTTAAACTTTCAAAGTCAAATCATGTTCAATGTTATTCTGAAATGCTAATTTATTTAGTAGTCAAAGTTTAACATTCTACAACCAAATCGTGAATTAACTTAAAATGTGCCGGGTCTCCTGTTAAAATAAACTACAGTGGTTATTTCACTTTACTTTAAAAATTCATGTTTCTATGAACAGACCGCACACGTGCAGCATAGCATTGGCTATTATCTATTCCGTAGCTCGGGTTAGGAAATTTCGTTTACAGTGAAAATGCTTTATGTATAAATAATCTATCGTACAGAGTTCTTGGCATGAATCGATTACCGGGTTTATCGCATTTCCTATCAAATATCCTGGCTTAACTTCAAGCTAGCATTAAAATGTATTTCAATTTGCAGCTATATCTTTAAAAAAGACTTTACTTTTAAGAAGACTGAAAAAGTTAAGTTAATCGTGAAAGACCGTAATTTAATCTAAAAAAATAGTTAAATTAGTGGAATAATGAATGTTCCATAAGTATATTTCACAATAAAAGAATTGATCAACAATTCTTGTTGCATGTTCTAGATTTAGTATATAAATATAATTACTGTCAGTGTATTCAGGAATAAACCTTAATATAAATTTTGAATGGTTTAGTTAATTTTGGAATTAAAATGACTATTTTTATCGAATGTAAATCTAATCACTCACCATCATAAACGACTCCTCTCACCAGCTCATCCGTCTCGAACACTGGATGACTGAGCGTGATGTTAACATCACTATCGGTGTCACTCACCGTAACTATCTCGTCACTGTCACTAGGAATCCTCGCAAAGGCACAAGCATCACCCACTGTCCGTTCACTAACACTCACGTCACTAACCGTCGTCACTTCGTCGTTGGTCGTTGTTTCGTCATAAAGAACTTCCTCTACGGGCACTTCTATGTTCGTTTCTAACTTTCCGTCACTAGATTTGGAGATTTCTTCTAGTTTGAAGTAGGAATCATCAACGGGTGGGCCGGGTGACCGCCCCGGCGCGGGGTCGCCACTCGGCAAGTTAAGCGTTGAGCAATAAGGCAACGTTGCAAGTATCATGACTGTCATCACGAATTTCACTTGGCATCTGTTCATTTTGAGTCTTGGTGAGTGGATTTGTTTGATTTCGACGGCTTCGCATTTCTGGCTGTATATTCTATGGTTACATGCATAGCTGTTGGACGCCATGACTATGTACTGCATTCGGTTTTTTTTGGTTCTTGTTTAAGCATCGTTGTCATTTTCTGTAACAAAGTAAAACAATTTATGATTAAGATCATTGTAATGTTTTCCTATTCAAATGGGTTATGTGGTAATCGGGTGTAACATTTAACACTAAGTAATTTTTAACCATTCGTCGCCTGTTCAAAACCCAGCGGTATTAACACAAATTGTTAGGTAAAAGGGGTTAAAATTTTCATTAAAAAAGTTCTCAATTCGGCTTTTAAATATTTGTTATCGTTAGAACAATCCATTCTTTCTTTCTATTTTACTGTGAGTCTTTAAAGTAATGCTTATGAATACAATGGGTAATGTAATTTTCCCCCATATTAAAATCAGCAATTCTAATATCCAATTTCAGAAATTGTTTCCTGTCGTCATTATTTTTCCAATTAGATTGGAATATCAGTTTTACCTTAAGAAAACAAATTACGTATTTTTTTATTTTACTTGTCTCCAGTAAAATCGGGCCGGTGAAAACGTTTTACGAAATTAATTAAAGGCTAACCTTCGAACATTCAATTAACCCACTTAAGTTAGGCACACTTAAATCCAATCTCGAAAAGCAATAATATCAATCAGTTTGTTTTCGCAAACATGTTTTCGAGGGTCCCTTCAAAAAATATTTTCGTTGGAACACGAGGCGACTAAGAGATTACTCGTGGCAGTCTTTCAGAAGAATTTTCCCGGTACCATATTTGTCTATTGTGAGGTTTCTTTCCGCAGCCGTGTAAAATATCTACAGTCTTGTGGAGGGTGGAAATTATATGGCATTTTACTTTTAAAATTAAAACGAATGAATATTATATTCGCAACGAACTGTTATGTATATGAGCACGCAAAA
Organism: Calpodes ethlius; assembly: GCA_018251375.1. Classification (NCBI taxonomy): domain Eukaryota; kingdom Metazoa; phylum Arthropoda; class Insecta; order Lepidoptera; family Hesperiidae; genus Calpodes; species Calpodes ethlius. Next base: position 11,197 of record DWPA01006044.1, read on the forward strand.
GGCTTCGCTTGTGGTAGACCGATCTCTGCCAGAGATTATTGGGGAAGAAAGGTCCTTGAATGGCGTCCAGGTCTCGGAAAAAGGAATGTAGGTCACCC
>DWPA01006045.1:0-11293 GCA_018251375.1 Calpodes ethlius
GCTGTTGAGTTCGGAGGTCCCGTCTGCGCTGCCGGTACCGTCTCCATCGCTGGATCCTGCGCTTGCGGATGCGCTGGTCCCTACGGAGCTGGATACATCTACTGAAAAGCAACCTGACCTAATGATTTGAAAAAATAAATTGATATTGCTTATTATTCGTATTCTTTTTATTTCATTTAATAACGCCTTTTTAAATTCTGAGATAATATAAAAAATGTTTATTTAAGATTTTCTGCTGCAGAGATTGATTTTGAATTTAATTATGAATTAATTATGTTCGTTAATTGTTTCAAGAGCTAAAATTAGGTAAGAAGGAGAAACTTCCTAAGGAAAACAAATATAACTTATAAATTAAACAAATATAATTAGGTTGTAAAAGGAAGGAGATGAAAATATGGAAAAATATATTATAACTCATTTGAAAACAAGAAATAAAGTAATAAATTTTAAGATTCACTTAAACTTACTTAAACTTACTTAATATGTATGATGGAGACCATTTATATTTTTATTTCGTATCCACATCAGATAATAACATTAGAATAACACTTCAGAAACCCTATGTAGATGTATGGTTATGCATATCAAAGGTTAAAAGAGATGTAATGAATTAAAAAAAATAATCACTGTACAGAAGTTTATTAATAAGTTACAGAAGATGGTTGTCACTGATAGAATCACTTAAATCATGAAGGGGCCGATACCACCGCACCCACAGGCACAGGATCCAGCGATGGAGACGGTACCAGCAGCGGGGACGATTCCTCCGAACTCTACAGCACCGAGGATGGGGACCTGTCCAGCGACGAGGGTGGTGCCGCCTACGGGCAGCTCACCAGCGACGGCGACCTCACCGATACCAGCGCCTCCGTAGGCACCGCAGGGGCCGGTAGCGAGGGGAGCGGCAAGAGGTCCGGCAATGCCAGTTGCGAGAGGACCAGCCCAGGGACCGGCTAATCCTGCAGCTGGAGCCAAGGCAGCACCACATGGAGCTATCGCAGGGCCGAGACATTGACTGAATGCATTCTGTAACAGGCGATTGGGAATTTATTTAAAAATGCATTACACTATAAGTAAGACAATTCAATTAGGATTATTGTCTATTTCCAAATGATGCAGTAGAGATTCACTAATAAATAATCATATCAGCAGTAGAAAAAGTCTATATATAAATAAATAATGTAGAAAATAACCTGACAGTGCTGGATTCGTAAACATCTTTCGAAATTCAAATCAACCTTAATGACGAGGGTGAGGTTAAGCACAATATGTTTAAACTTTGTCTAATTGTTAATTGTTTACATGACGTTATATTTCAAATAAACCTTACAAATAAGTCCTCTCCTATAAAAAATGATATACAATAATCTGACGAGCTACCTGGTGATAAGCGTTTATTCATCCAAGGATAATCAACACCAAGGTGTCAATAATTTAGAACCTAATATCGTTAAACATTCTAATTATTATTCTATACGGTTACAATCAATTGAAAGTTAAAATTTTATTTAAAATATTACATACCCTTAACCCGACACTAAAATATCCTGTATTGTGGAAAACACAAACAACGAGAAAGAGAATAAAAATTTAAATTCATCAGTCACATTTGTGCCTTACGGTGATTCAAATCCAGAACCTTCTGAATAGCGGTCTGGTACGCTAAAAATTGCACAACACGCAACCTGAAGTAGTAATTACTTCTTTTTGCCAATAGTTAGGCAACTAACTTGAAGATAATCAATAGATAGACTATTGAGACCGGTCGTTACCCTTTTCTATATCTTGTCCCAGACAAATAATCTAACATTAAGATTAATACTAAGCATTGCTTCACCAGTTTGCATGGGAGCAGCATGATGGAAGGCCTCCTAAGTTATGAGGAGTAACCCTAATTTCGAGTACATGGGTCGAGTATATGACTTGGATATTCAAAATCATTTTCTTTTTGTCCTTGTTTAAGTTAAGAACAACCTTTGTAAAGCGTTATCCAGAAATCTGATCAAGTGGATTATACCATCAAATACCATAGATGAATGGTTTATTTATCTCTGATGTTACTGGTACTGCTAAATATTTTCTTTTCCGTTCCATCATCTCAAACACATCTTCTATCTGAAGGCGGCTTGAGTGTTGTGTATTTGATGTACAAAGGCTAATTTACAAATACACTTCAATACTTTGATATACCAATAGTTAATCTATTACCGCTTTTGGGTCGTCATGATCATCATCAAAACCCATAACTGTCCCACTGGTAGGTTCGTTAGCTTTTGGGTATTCAGTACTGTCAGTAGTATTAAAATCTTGAAAGAATCAAAGGCTTTTTCTAAGTTACTAGTCAATTATATTAGTCAATAGTCTTTTGAATAATCTGCCATAACCTTGCTTGAATAGCTCGTGAAATGTTTTTCAGAAGTGCTAACAATTTAAAGTCAGTGACTAAGAATCTTTAGAAGTCTTTGGTATGCACAGAGTTCAATGCTTAATAATCAGTTGTTCTTGAAATTGAATTTTAGAAATGTAGAAAATTTTACTTACTTGCAGCAAACAGGCTTGGACACAGAGAAGGAGGAATGCGAAAGAAGTCATATTAATGTGATTGTCTTCAACGAAGATGATTTAAGAATGATTTTAATGGACTTAAGTCAAACTTTTTATACTAAAAGTATATGAAATTAGAACAATGTTTTTCATCAGCCGTTAAATTGAATGTTATGAAATAAAGTCTGATGAAAATCAATGTACATATTTCTAATAAATATTTTGCTGTTCAAAAAGAAGCTTTACGTGTTTACAAATAAAATCCATTATAATTATGTTCCACAATCCAAAATTTTGAATTTTGACTTCGTAATTTTCGATTGATATGTGTTTGAAATGACTATATAACTTCGATTTTTCTACTTCTAAAGTAGTGTTATTCTTCTCTTCAACAAACACAATCATGTCTCTGAAAACCCTTCTCGTTTGCATCCAGGCTCTCTTGATTCAGGTAAATATTAACATTTATATTAAAATCAGGTCTATTTGCTTAGAAATACGCTATTTATTCAAATTGCTCTAGTATAAAACTTAGTATTGGTTTTTCTTGTCTTAATATTCCTTTTTTGAAATTTTAATTCTAATTCAAGTTTCTCAATCTATACTAATATTATAAATGGGAAAGTGGGTTTCTTTGTTTCTCCTTCTTGCACTGCGCAACGGAGCGTCGCTATGGTATAATTTTCGGTTTGGAGATAGTTGGGAGGAAGAAGAGTACTATAGACTTCTTACTATGAAAAAACGTCTCATTTCTGTGGAACATCAATAATGATTTCAGCCAAATTGAAGGAAGTGTTTAACAACAAAGCGTTGCCTGGGAACCATTAATAGAACGAAATTAACAACATTTTTATTGCTGTTCTTTTCAAGCACATGGGCGGAGCAGTGGTTAATATCTAGTACTGAATATACTGAAAAATACAATTTATTATCTTGAGACTAAGTATTGTGACCAATTTAGGAGGATAACGGCCATTTGTAATAAACCCACGTTCCATAATTGCTGATAACTCACTAGGTAATATTATAAAAACTATCACTATATATATGTACGTTTGACAGTTGCTAGGCAACTGATCCGAGTATAATTGATGTATAGCGTATTATATTGTGCGTATGTTACTTGTAACTTCAGTATCAAGCAGGTAGGCTCTGTGCGACTTAATCTCGTTTTTTCTTGTACATATAAGTAGATTTTCTCATTGGCGTAACAATAACTTTATTTTAGAATATTTAAATTTATTTATTACTTTAGGCATTAGGATTTAGGCTTTAGGACCACTTAAGGCTGGATAAGTCTTTTATCAAAATCTATTTCAAGTGCTATAGCAGTTTTAGTTTACTATGCAATTCTCAGCTGTAACGATGTCAGCATAGTTTCAACACTTATTTATTTATCGACACGTTGCAATATGCATATTATTCGCTTATCCATACTCATATTATGTGAAAGTGTGTTTGCTTCTTTTATGCCGCAGCGGAGCTTCGCTATAGTATGATTTTTGGTTTGGAGATAGTTGGGAGGACGGCCAGTACTTTTTACTGCATTTTCCTTGAGAAGATCCATTACGATGTAAATTTAAGCGAAATTCAACAAAGTATTGCGAAGTAACTAGTGTAAAAAGGAATTGACAACCTTTACATTGCTGCTCTTTTCTTACACGTGTGTGAAGTCGCGGACATTATCAAGTAACCTATAACGTTCTTCAGTTTCCCAAATACCTTCTCACAAAAAAACATATCATTAAGACGCTACATTACGTTGTAAAAAATTACAAACAAACACTTTCCCATGTATGTTACTAGTAGGGATGTCTTTATTAACACAAATTATTATTATTTATTTATAAATAAGTTGCGTTTCGTACAGAGCATCGCTGGCCAGTGCATTGGTGCTCCCCTGTTGGCTGCTCCTCTGATGGGTGCTCCCTGTGCGGGCGCCTGGGGCGCTAACCCTGCTGCTCTTGCTGCTTCCAACGGCCCTGGTCTTGCTGTAGCCTCTGCTTCTCCTCTTATCCCTGTCGGAGTCTCCGTCCTGTCCGAGAATGCCTACGAAGGTGTTTTGGCTGCAGGCGGCGCTGTACCTTTCCTCGGAACCGTTGCTCTGGAGGGTGCTCTGCCCACCGCCGGTGCTGGTGCTATTGCTTATGGCTGTGGCAATGGAGCTGTTGCCATCACTGCTGAAGACATCGGTATTGCCGGACCTATCGGTGTAGCTGGACCTGTTGGTATTGCTGGACCTCTCGGTGTTGCTGGACCTCTGGGCATCGCTGGCCCTGTCGGTATCGCTGGCCCTGTCGGTATCGCTGGACCTATTGGTGTCACTGGTTGTGGATGTGGTCGGATTTAATTTGTTTCTTAAGTATGTTTAAGATTCCAAAAATAAAGCTATTGGCATTATCATAATTCTTTTTTTTTGTTATTATTTTTGAACTGTAAAAAGATATTATACACAGTATGATTTAGTTAACCTAAACCTATGATTTAGGTTAACTATGTCTAGTAACTATGACAATTAATAGTGTAGTATATCGGTACAATCCATTTTGAAACATAGACTTGTTCTAGATTCTTCTAGAAGATTTGCACTCTTTGTAAGCGTGTCAGTTATTTAGAGAGGAATATTAACTACTGGATGGGTACCTCAATTCCTTCTTGGCTCCACCTCAATGCTCGTACCTTCAGTGTTATAAACGTCTACGGGCATCTTGACATTCATTCACTCCACCTGATTATTTGAAAAGTACTTGATTTAATATTTCTTTGTTTGTTTTTAATGAATCAGGTGTTCTGTCTGTTTTTAAAGAAATATCATAATTGATGGGTAAGTATTTTATGTCAAAAAGTTATGTGCCCAAACGCATTAAATTGATTCAAATAATCTCAAGTAGATGCATACAATTCTTTTAAATAGGTTCAAGTACTATTTCAAATACTTAATTAATATTATTTTTGTCTATTTTAGGATTCACAAAGAAGGAAAAATGAATAAGGACCAGCTGTAGCATGCAATGATATTTAATCAGAAGCGGTCAGATATTAACAATCAAATTTCTTTTCAGTAGAAAGCTCCGCAGCCGCAACCAGCTCCGTAGCCGATAGGTCCGGCAAGACCGAAGGGCTCGGCCAAACCAGCGTAACCATAGCCAAGAGGTCCAGCCATATCGTAGCCGTAACCACGAGGACCTTCAGCGGTGATACCGACGGCTCCATTGCCGCAGTTGTAAGCGACAGCACCGGCACCAGCGGTGGGGAGAGCACCCTCGATGGCAACGGTTCCGAGGAAGGGCAGAGCACCACCAGCAGCGAGTTCTCCGGCGTAAGCGTTCTCAGACAGGATGGAGACGCCAGCGGGGATCAAAGGAGAGGCAGTGGACACAGCGACTCCGGGGCCGTTGGAGGCGGCGAGGGAGGCGACAGGTTCGTAGCCCCAGGCAGCGGCTCCGTAGGGAGCACCACATCCGAAGCCTTCGTAACCGAAACGGTCGTAACCGAAACGGTCGTAGCCGTATCCGTCATAAAGGCCGCCATAACCGCCAATGCATTGAGCAGAGATGCTCTGAAATAAGGAGTAAAATTAATATCTTCATATAGATCCTTATTATTGCGACACTTTTTATCGATTTATTAAAAATTTGAAAAAAAACAAAATTACTTTCAGGTTTACAGATCTAAGCTATATGAAATTCAATTAAAGTTTCTGAAAGTTTAGGGATTTCTACAGAAAGTGATGTTTGAATGAAGAGGTGACACATCAAAGATATTTATATCATGAAAAAGTTTGTTATATACAAGCACATTTAGCAAAAAAAGAATGTTGTTCATAATTTATTTGACTATCGAGGAATTTGAATGTAATTGTTTTGGATGGGACTAATATTCAGCCAGCTGTATATTTTAGGCAAACCGACAAATAATAATTATGACAATATCAGCAATCATTGTAGCAGAAGATATTTTAATGAAAAAGTTGAGAACGAAAACAATTTTGGAGACTTTCTGTTCGAAGACAGTGAATCGTTTATAACGAGTTCAAAACTTTGCTGAAGGGTTCTAGATCCCAATGAAATGTTTCATAGAGTTTAGTTTTTGAAACTCAATGAGCTAAATGTGATCATTTTCAGTACAACAATCGATGAGATACTAAATAAAATCATAATGACAAAATACCTGGATGAGAAGGGCCTGAGCGCAGACCAAGAGAACAGTTTTGATCGACATAGTGAAGTTCTTGCAGCTGTGAAACTGAAAGTGAGGATTGAAATTTGGAGGTTGCCTATTATACAAACAAATGCGGAGTTATCATCTTAATAGGTGAATAATTACGCAACTGTATATTACAAGGTTTTTTTTGTTGTAACACCAATTCGCTGCGTGATATTTCTTAGAAGATGGAAAATATTTTTATATACCAACATTTAATTTAATAATAACACGTAAATCTTCTCTTGCGTAATTATTGCTTCTTAGAATAATGAATTGCGTGTTTAACACTGCAATTTGTTTGATTTCTCAAAAATAAATCTGTTTTGTGCACGTTTCCTAGACAAATATATATTTTTTTAATCTGGCTTTAATCCTGTGATTAGCCTAAAACCCTGAAAACTCAGGAAAAGTTATAAGGTATTTGATATTAGTTATCCACCCTCAACATATAGTATATTTTATTATATTATATTATACCTATCAGTAAAATAAAATCCGTAGACAAATGAGGATAATTGACATAGTTGAAAAAATAAGCTGGCTGAATTGACAATGAGCTGGAAATGGGTAGGGAATGAAAAAGGAATGATAATCGTTGGGTAAGAAAGGTCCTTGAATGCCGTCCACGTTTCAAAAAAAGGCGTGTAGGTCGCCCTGCAACCAAATTGACTGACGACATGAAGGAGACTGCGGGAATTCGCTCGATTCAGAAGGCTGAAACGTTCTGAGTGGCGCAAATTAGGGGAGGCCTATGTCCAGCCGTGGACTTTTAAAGACTGATATATAGATAGGTAAAAATTGAAATTCCACAAACGCCTCTAGTGAATCTCCTGTCAATAAGTCATCTTCTTAATTTTCCGTCAGACCTTCAGTTATTAACAGCGATTTAGAAATGAACCTAACGAAATTAAACCCAAAAACAATAATGTATGGTGCTCAATTCTGAGAAATGACAAATTTACTTCAACCTGTTCAAATTTTAGCCATGCATTGCTTATCCTAACCTTGTAACTCACGTCGTAGGAAACATATTTGTATATAGTTTTCTATTTCAAAACTTAATACAATACTATGAAATATTATTGTATTGGCCGTGTTATTGAAAATGATTAAAATAAAAACATTAACGCACGTACCGGCGTAGGATATTTCAGGTTTCGAAACTGCATAGTTCTCTTTACTTTACTTTGTTGTTTAATAGTATAAATACTGTGATATATCGAATGCAATTCATTCTGGAATCATCTCCGTTGAATAAACATCAACATGTCTTCCTTCGCTTTCTTGCTCCTCTGCATCCAGGCTTGCCTGCTCCAGGTAAAGTATACCTGTCTAGTTTCTTAGTTTATTAGAGGTTTTAGTACATTTGTTTAACTTTAACCTCATACCATTTCTGGTCTCTTTGAAAGCCAAGTTATTCAAATCAGTTGATTTCTGATACACCTTTAAATATTGCCTATTAACTTGCAAATCATTCCTCAGGAATATTACTACGATAAATTCTGTATTATCTTAATGGTGAATTTGGTGTATTTGTGTCCCAAGTTGCATTTAATCCGTAGAATGATTAGCACGTGCAGGAAGTCCAACTATCCAAACTTTTCATAAACTTTTACATTTAAAACATTAGCAGGATATTCTTAGATCATATCTTTGATAAATATTTGTTTGTCTACAATGTACTTTATTTAATCAAAAGCGATTTTTTAAGTGTTGTTCCTAAGGTTAATACCTTATTCTTTTCAAATACAGTCTTTTGCATCCTATAGTGAAAGTGTTTCTTTAGCTTCATCTTCTTTGTTGGATACAGTAAAAAACGGATCCAGTCCATTATTGCGATTATGTTTTGTCATTACAAATTGAATGTCATTGTCCAGTTTGATACAATTTAGTTATACAGCCTTCGAAAGCCTTGCTTCAGTGAAGGAAATCTTCTTGAGGAAACTTGGTAGTTCACCATAACGTTCTCGAAGGTGAGGTTTTCCAATCTGCACTTGGCAAGCGTAGGGAACTATGGCCTCAACATTGTGCGACGTATACTCATCAGTCTATTTTGTGGTGTCTCGTATATTGTACTTAACGTAGAATATGTTTGCCATGGGGTAGAATATATAACTATCTGTTTTTACTATTAGATTATCAAATATTACCAAATTTATTGCCGATAAATGTTAATGAACCTCTTTGATAATACAATTTACAACGATTACCTAGCGTGATGAGTTTTAGTCTCTTCATCAAAGACTTGTAAATTCGGTATAGTGCGTGTAGCACGAGTATGTATATGAAGTAGCTACTAAGACTCCAGGTTCAGAACGAGGGTGTTCACTGAATTACGAAATAGGGTTCACGAAGGCTTCACTTTTATTCCACGATTAAGTACACTGTTACCATTAGAATGGTTTGCAATGGGGAATAATTGGTAAGTCCGTGGCTTGCGTATGACGTATTATGCGACTCTGTGCCTATTCAGCTCTGAGCATCCCTACAGACTATTCATTTATGATTATTTCAACTGTTTATGCAGTGATTGCTAATATCACCATCTTTTTTAGACTGTCTTCGGACAGTGCTACGGCCCTGGTCTCTACGGAGCCTACGACGGCATTGGCTACGGTTACGGAGCTGCTCCCTTCGCTGGTGCCTATGGTGAACCTTTCGCTGGTGCCTACGGAATCGGTGCTCCTCTTGCCGCTCCCCTCGCTACTGGCCCCTGCGGTGCCTACGGCGGCGCTGGTATCGGTGAGGTCGCCGTCGCTGGTGAGCTGCCCGTCGCCGGTACCACCCTCGTCGCTGGACAGGTCCCCATCCTCGGAGCTGTAGAGTTCGGAGGTCCCGTCTGCGCTGCCGGTACCGTCTCCATTGCTGGATCCTGCGCTTGCGGATGCGGTGGACCTTATGGAGCTGGCTACATTTACTAAAATGTAAAAAAAAAATTGAGAGAATAAATTTGTCTATGAATTATTATAAAGTCTTGTAATCTTGATAAAAAATAATCACAAATACAAAGCCTCCAGAAACAATTTATGATTGTGACATAATTTTTTTTTTTGCTTCTATCTATCAGCCTCTTTTAGCTGAATAGAACCAAATTTTAACATCATATATACTGGGACTTATTTAAAATTTGAACTGTTATTTTAATCGGCAGAAAAATTTGGAATAAATAAAATTATAATTACCTTAACGCACTGAAAATCAGTTACACAAAACTGTTTATTAAAGAGTCATTTCAGAATGGATTAACACTATTGTACATTAATTTAATGACGTTCCGTAAAACAACTTTAAAGCGACCTTAAATGCGATTTAAAGGTTTACTTGACAATTCGTTATGTTATATTAATTGGTTCATTTAATATCGTCTAATACTGTTCAGTTCAACGATGTAATTAAAAATTAGGATTTAGAGGAGTGTTAAATATTTGTAGTGCGTTTCTGCAACTAAATAAGATTTCTGAGCTTAAATATTTTTTAGTAGTAAACGAACTAATATTGTAATTGATGTCTCGTAATATCCTTAACTATTTCGTTGAAAGTTGTAATTATGTGATATTTTGGACCAAGGCATATTTATATTTAGTAATTCTCTTTGTAGTTTTAGAGAATAATGTAGTTTTAGAGGATACAGGTGGTGCCATCTGTTTTTCAGTTAGTTTGGTTAGCTTGACACCAGGTGGCGCTTTTTGGGTATTCATTCACCATGTAACAAAAAATTATCCCGGTTCATATAAAAATTAACACTATCTGTACTTAGGTGACATTATCTGAAGTGTTGATCAAGAAAAAACTCAGGTCGAATCTTATGTCATGTCTCCAATTTACTGCTAAGTGCAACAGAGTTTACTATAAGTGCCATATAATCAATAACTTTACCTTTTAAATCTTGAGTGTCTATTAAAGCTGAGCTGAATGTCATTTAACATTTTCTCACTAAGGTAATGTACCCAGTTTTCTACAATGAAATCTTTATACTACAAGTAGTTTCGTTTTGACGAATGACATCAACATCCAAAAATCCTAATTTTTACATCAAATGTAACATATTATAAAATGTGAAATGACCTTATTATGTCTTTCGTAAAAAAGTTGTGTGTGTACATAGGCAATAAGTACATAGGTAATAAATTTTTTTTCTACATTAAATAATTGCATGTACCTATTAGAAAAATGTATAATCACTTTCTTTTTAGAATTAAATTAAATTCTTTGATTTTGATGATCACTTTAGTATTAAAATATTATAATTAATAATTAAAATTATTTATATTGATGAATGATAATCAAAGTAATAGTAAATCTGCTTAAAGGATATGCTATTCCTACTCCGGTAAAAAAAGTACTACTTCGTCCAAATCGTAAGTCAAGATGGCGCGTAACAGAAAAATGTGACGGCAAATTACTCCCATACTTCGATAAAGAATAAACTATAAATAAATACACGCTAACACACTCTCACCCCCGCAGATTCCCTGTGTCGCGGGCGGCATGGACAACACAAATAACACATCACTTACACCCATGACCCGAGAACAAATATTTA
>DWPA01006046.1:0-11293 GCA_018251375.1 Calpodes ethlius
TTCACGAGAGGATGAACAAAAAAACAAATCGTGGTAGACGTTTTGTAGCACTAACTTCTACTCTACTTATTCTCTTCTTCCTCACATTGTATTTTATTAGAATAAAATACTATTGGACTCACAGGTGTTGTTGATGTACTACGAATAAAACATTATTTTTGTACATTTCGTGGAAAGTGTACGTGCGTTTCTCTTGTTTATTGATGACAATAATGTACCGAGAGTGGAGGAGGGAGAAAAGAAGCTGCTCTCCCTTGGAATATTTATGCCTTGCAGGATATAATACTTTTGTCCATAAAAGTTTTTGTACATTATGCGTGTCTGTCAAGAGGAAAAAACAATGCGATTTCCTCCAGGGCCAAAAAATCTGATTTACCCCCCTCTGGATCAAAAGATTAGTACGCCCATAGACAATGACTCTTACCCGCAAATAATGGCTATGTGCTTATCATCTTCATTTCAAGCTATAACGCGTAGTATAATCAACTGTAACTTAGTCGGTACTGAGCCTGTGTATTTTGAACATACGGTAATCATAAGATATCAACATGCTCTATTCATCTATAATAGCCGGAACACTATAGATTATATAAGTTAGAAATAACTAATTACTCTGTGTCGTATCTATAATAACCTTAAATGAATGAATGATTGAATGAACGAATGAATAGATGAATAAATAAATACACTTTGTTCTAATTTTGGTGTTAGGAAAAAAATAAAGTGGTGAATATCTTCGTGTGGTACGGCTTCGTGTTCAACTGCGCCTACATCGTGTTGAGCATCTCAGGTGTCCTGATCAACGTCATGAAAACTGGAAGCATGAGGAAGAAGCAGATATTTCCACTGGTGCTGGGTGTTCTGTGGAACTGTTGTAAGCGATATTTTATGTTAATTTCTGACAAATAAGACATTGATTTCTCATTTAAGTACATATATATAGGGTAAAGCAAACCGCGATATCTAAACGCCTTCATCAAGCGTTTCGCGGTCGCTTGTCCGCACTGTAAACGGAATAGTGCTCTATGTTCCTTACCTACTCTGTGTCGACGGGCGACCCCGCGTGAGTTATCTCGTACGTAGTATTTAGCTCGTCTGTGGTTCTTTCCCCGCTCTCAAATAACAAGTAAGACGATTTTTTCAGCGCGCGATTTTGTTTAATAACCGCCTAAGTCAATATTATAAGGATAACCTACGTTTTTCTACGTTCCAACTCATATATCTTATAATTGATATTCGGGCATGGAAGATATTTGAAAAATGAAACAGTAGTGGTTTTTCTTACATATGTGACATGTTCGAACATTAGGAAAAAAAATTTGCTCTCTGAGTTTAGTCATGGCTGATGCATGACATAGACTGAGGGTGATCCTTTATCGTTCCCATGCCTTATGTGAATTTAAATATTTTATAGTACAGTTGCATTAGCGTCCAAATAAGCTCTTTTCTTTTTAATTATTAGCGTAAGCTATCCTATATCCTTTTTGGAATTATAGTTTATGTTTAATGCGTTTTTTCTTGTAAATCTCAGAAACGACTCAATACAATTGGATGCGCTTCTCATTCGTATATTTTCATTGACTGGGATAATATTTACCGTTTGTTTTATTTGAATCTGTCCACAAACAAAAGAGATACGTCAATATAAAAAGATCCCATCTAAACATGTCAAGCAGTCACCACAACATTGTATATTTTTAAACTTCTAACCAGTACAAAGTGAAAGTTGCTAGTATTAACAGGGGTCTGTTGTAAAAATCCGTCCTACGACCTTGGTGTGAAAGGGTCCGTAATAAATGTTCTAACACAACAAGTCTCAGTAAGTGCTCGTAACTCAACCGTAAAGTTTGATCGGTGAAAACTTCTTTATTTTCAGTGTTCTTCTACCTCCTGATGATAGTGAACAGTTATAAAGTTCTGCTGTGGCTGTAGATTGAACTTAGTAAGTACGTAAGAAAATAAACACACGTTTGAGAATGTTTTCTAGTTTATTTTGCTATCGAGTTGTTTGTTCAGCCCTAAGTGGGTAGGGCTGGAGCGTGAATAAAGCTGAAAGTTAGAAATTTTCTTATTGTTGTTTTTTTATTGGATAAGATAGCAAACCAGCTTGCAGTGCCACTATACTCTGCCACGCATCGGTCCTATTGATAAACTTCGAATGTTACTGTAGAAAGGACTTTAATTAGTCATATTAGTAATAGTTAATAAGAATTTATATTTGTTATTATTATAAGATGAAATAAGATGTCGGAGACCTTTGGATGGGACAAAAACTTTCGACACTGGCCTGGCCTCTAACTTCTCCACTAATACACACTTATTGAAATAACTTCTAGGCCTCTTTAGTTATAACGAGTGGAAATTGCCTTGAAGTTAATGGGATGTAGTTAGTGGATGTAAACATTAATGGGATAAATTCATGATATGTTAAGTTTATCATTGATATTTAATCCAGGTATATCGCCTAACTACAAGATATTGCAAATATCACGAGTTTTATTATAAAATAAAACAGAATGGACTTCCGTATGAAACTTATAAAATACATATAAAACTTGAGAAATGATAGTTTCTTGATCATTGATTTATCTTTTCGGGTCGCAGTACAACAATAGTTTTCCGTTTGAACCCCTTTTGTGAAAAAGCCCTAAGGACGAAAACTATCAACCCTGACCTCTATTCATTCTTGGTAGGGTCGCCAATCGCCATGTTATACGCACGACATTTTTAAACTCCGTTCATTTAGAAACGGCACTCGAAGAAATTGATACGACGCTTACAGACTTCACTTAGCTCGTAAATTTGGGATCACTCACGCACTTGTACTGGCTGAATAAATAACGCTCATATACACATATGCCCACGCTATGATTTGGTAAGAATAATATATACAAATACGTAAATATCTTCTCTAGGTAACATTAAAATCCAATTTTTTTACTTAGCAGGTTCATTATTTACCTAATGAGCTATTTCTATCAACTTTTTTACTAAACTAATGCAATATCATCCAAAATTACTTCGCGACTTAGCCTCAAGTGCGATTATTAAACATTAACTTGTAATAAAAAAAATATATATAATTTCTAAATCATTCCAAATTCGAATAATTCCTATTGCATTTCCAGTTTTCTGCATTCAAATTTAGAACGTTCTCCATTTAAATTATGGAGAATAATACAAACCGTCCACAAAGACACGGTAACGTGATCAATTCGAACATGGACCGGCATGTCTCGTTACTGTAACGACCTGCCTTTGCCGCAAACTTCTGTCGTGTTCGCGCTAACAAATTACAGACAGGGGGAATAATAATACACCGAGCGTCGTTTGTTATTGTTTTCAAAAATTAGTAGGCATTAGCATGTGTAAATATACGACTTCTTTGTATTCAGACTGGAGCCTAAGTTTTTCTATTTCCTGGCCGGGAATGCTTCGATTATGTCTGTTCAGGTGTCCCGTAAAAGTGAAGATAGCTAAACAGTTGATCTATCAAATGTCAAATAATAACCGTAGTAAAACTGTTACCGTTTTTGAGATTTTTTTATCATTGTTTACTTTTCACAACTTCGGTTCCTTTATTCTGCTTTTTATTCTTGAGTCCACAAATGCACAGATATATTGATATTTTTTAAAGTACTCTCATGTATTTGCTTTACAATACAATTATATACCAAATTGAGCTCACATCTTATAATAAAGATGGATTTACTTGAAATGAATTAATGGTTAATAGTATTCGTTTTATAGTTTTTTCAATAACAGGTATTAAAAAAAACGTTATTAATAATTTGTCTATGCAATATAAAAATATTACGCACCACTTAAATCATATAGAAATTAAAAACAAACTAATTTTTTTGGCGGTCAAATCCGCCATCTTTTTTACGGTGACAGCTACTGAGATCTTTATCGATAAATTGTGTATAGTAATCATTCGCTGTTATTGCCAAAAGTATTTATCGTGCATTTTGATATATCCCGTGTTAAGTTAATATTTCCTTGGTATTCATAGAACTACTCTGAGAGTCATTCTGTAAATTGCATAAAATACAGGAATAAGCACTTTCATTCTATAGGTATTCTACTTCCAAGTTTAAATATATTCTTGAATAAAGTTCAGGTAATGCAGAGAGAAATAAAAAGATCTAAAGCTTTTTCCTTAAAGCCTGACAGTAAAAGGGAACGTTCCTTTGTTAATTTATATGAAATGCCAGTCTTTATTAGATGCACTTAATAAATTTTAAGCGAAATACTAAAATGAATTTTATAGTTCTCACATTACGTCCATATTCTTCACGAAGCCGTAGTGCGTCTAATACTGTCATTTTTATTTCTTTTATGAATTAAATGTGAGGAAAGTTTAAATACTTATTGAATATTTGTCTAAAAATTCGGTCCTTGTCGGTCCATTACAAATTTTACAAAGATAAATACATTTGAATATACTCAGAAAATTACAATTAATAATAATTGTAAAATGGCGAATGGCGAATTGTAATTCTCAAAATACATTACATTACGTTTTCTAATAGTACACAACTAACGCTACGCATTGTTTAATGACGGCAACTAAGATAAGATAAGTTAGTTAAGCTGTGTTTATTGCCAAACCATCACGTTACAACAATCAACTGGTATTATTGCGGTCGGATAGCCGGCTACACGAATTTATTTAGCCGAACAAGAAAACTTTATCAATTAAACTCGCCTAACTTCTTGGATTGATGTTTGAGAGATTTCAGGGAATTAATTATTGAAAGAAATTGCTTCGATTAATATCCTTTGTTTAGTAATTGATATTTTGAGATTTCCTCGTTTTTTTGGACTTAATTGTCCGAAGGAAAACAAACAACAAATTTGACGAAGCGAGGGGTCCTGGGCTCGATTCCCGGCCGAAGCAGATATTTGTGTCAGATAGATATTTGTTCTCAGGTCATGGGTGTTAGTGACGTGTTATTTGTGTTGCCCATGCCACCCGCAACACGGAATCCTAGCGTTTTTTTAACATATATCTACGAATTGGGGGTTTTACAATTGTATGATTTATTCACCTACAACTACAATGTTCGATTCATATTATCATAGGTTTAATTAACTATAGTTAAAATATTTGATCATGTCCTTTGAATATTTTATGTATTTGAACGAGCCTACTTAATCCTCTGATTCGATAAAAACTTTTTGTTCGAACTGATGCTTTAAAATTTCCTATTTTGTTTGACGTAATTCTGCAAACAGTTTTCGATCATGTATTCTCGCTACAAGAATAAATGTCAGTCGACTGTGAAATTCTTGCTAAAATGTATTATTTAATTTTAAATATACTGGATTCAAGTATTCTACGTATCAGGTATCAGAAATTGTTGCTAACTGTTACTACTTCATCAATAACTTATAATTATTGATAGTCTAGTGGTTCGAACGTTGGTTCCCCGAACGTGGGGGCGTGAGTTCGAATCCTGCATGCACCTCTAATTTTCAAAACAGTTATGTGCGTATTACTAGTTAATTATCACTTGCTTCGGTGAAGGAAAGCATCGTGAGGAAACCTGTACACCTGAGAGTTCACCAAAATGTTCTCGAAGGTGTGTGAAGTCTACCAATCCGCACTTGGCCAGCGTGGTAGACTATTATGCCCCCCTCACCTTACGAGGGGAGACTCGAGCCCAGCAGTGGGACAACTATGGGTTGTAATGATGATGATGATGATGATTACCATTTAACCTTTTATTTTCGATCTAAAACATCAGAGAACCGTAACTAGATACGTAACAAATTTCAAAAATATATCTTTAATCTTTATCTATATATTATTATTTTTTATATCTTGCATTATAATAAAAAAATAATGGTCACCCAAGTCCTAGCCAGCGTCATTATAAGAAGAATACCATTAACATTAGTCGAATTCCCACCTTAATTGTGTCTCACTAAAATTACGCAAATTTTCATCCCTCAATTCTACGATTCGTTTACCTCATCCAATTTGGAAGATAATTAATCCTCATCCCATTAACGAAAGAAGCTCATCATCGAAGTTGTACAAACTCCCAAGTTGATGTATAATCAGCTTTAATTGCGAAGACGTAATAACAAACTGGTTTTAACTCGTGGCAATTCGCAAATTGTGTGCAAACAAAAACAATTTCCGCTTTATAGAGTCGTTTCAGAGTGTAATCTGTTTGGCAATTTAGTCTTAGGCATGCGTCTTATTCCATTCAATTAGTAAAGATCGCAATGGATCAACATCACATATCCATACTAATATGTGGATTTGTTTATTTGTTTGTCCTTCTTTTACGGCACAACGGAGTGTCGTTATGGTATGATTTTTAGTGTGGAGATAGTTAGGAGTTGTATGGAGGTTGAAGAGTGCCATGGGCTACTTTTCATCGTGAAAATTATCTTATTTTTGTGAGACGATCCATTACGATGTATATTTCAGCCAAATTAAAGGTGTTCAATAACGTAGCCATTGCCTGGCAATTCTTGTTAGAAAGAAATTTACAAACTTTCATTGCTGTTTTTTTTTCACACGCCGTTCAAGCTACAGGTAACATTCAATAATATATAAAACATACTGATGAATCCGTAGTTACGATAGGTTCATTACTAAAATAATAAAAAACCCTAAACTAAGTGATAATGTTCCTATATGTACATTGAAGACCCATTGAAAGAGATTGATTAGCCACTCCTGTGGCTCAATGGTTACCAAACCGGACCACTATTCAAAGGGTTTTGGATTCTATTCCCGCCGAGAAATTTTAATTATGAGTTTGGATCTGCTTCCGGTCCAAATGTGTGCGTTGTCTTTGGATATTGTTCATGGCACCAAAACGCATGAAATCCTAGTGTGAGTCTCTGACTAAACAGTGTATCTACTATTTATGGAAGGCCTTATACGACAAAAAAAGATAAGAATCTTTCAATATGGCTGTTAATGAGTCCATTATTGTAAGTGGGCCCTTATTATCTTACGGCATCAAAGTCGTACAATGCAAATCAGTCCTTTAATTTATACTCCAATAAAGAGACAGAATTTCTTCTTCTTTTGCCTTCGTGCAATGACAGTAGTAGAACGAAACTGTGAGTGCAAAATAAACATTACATGAGAAATGCTTAAGTTCGAATAAATAATATGTGAACTTTAAAATATTTGCTTGGGTTATTGCATGAGATCCCTGCAAGAGTGAGGCCCGTCTCGGCTGACATTCTCACATCATAGGTCAAGAGTACACGTGTAGGTATTGCACACAATTCATACACATCTATGTGGAACGATGGAAGAATCTTCCCTAACAGATCCAGGATCTTTCTGATTTTTGTAGATGATTATAACCGTACGTCATTTGAGGACATTCTAAAAATGAACTATGTATAACTAATAGAAAACCTACGTAACAAAATAATTGAAATACTCAGACCAGACAATGAATTAGAATTTTGCTGTATTCATTTGAAAATTATTCTTTATACATTATGGCATACCATGGTATGGCGTACCTAAGCCAAATAAAACCGTGGTGTATGTAATTCATTAAGAACAAAATAACTCGCAAACAAAAGGGAATGACAACGTTCACTTGGGAAAAATGCGGAGACTTTTTTGACAAGATTTTAGTGATAATACTTCATCTGGAGGTATAGTGTGAATGACTCCTTTTTAAAGTCATTACACACTTTTATTTAACTCACTCAATCTGTTTATAATATGTACCTATGTAGGTATATCTGGGCGGTAATTTTATTATCGATATTTGATCCAGTTCTTGATATCAATACAATAATTTGGAACCGTCGACCTGATATATTATGGAGCTGGAAGGTGGCTTTAGGAACTCCAGAATAAAACGACACAACCCCATCGAGTTTGGACTCTTTTGATTAATATTGACGAGAACTTTCATCCTATATGGTAACTAGGGTTTGATTCAGTAAATAAAAGTGTGTATTTTTATTTAATATTTTTAAACTGTAATCATTTTTGAAGTTTTTATTATACCAATTCCCATAGCTATTTAAAACAATCCTAAGATGACATCGCTTGGCAATATTCATTTATAAACCAGTTATTTTTAATAATTTTAATAATGTGACATCTAGAACCATATTGAAAAGATATTATTATTTTTCTACTTTGGCATTATGAACTGTAGGGGAAATATCGTCTGTAGGCGTAAAGCTACCCACGTAAACGCACCCACTACGTCTCCGCGGCCATATAACCTTTCATGTTGAATGTAACGCTAATAAAATACCACTTTATTACAACATTACCCGACGATATTAAGAATGGCGACATCTGGAACACAGGTTACTCCGTTTTATGAAGTAACTTGGTATGAAAGTTAAGGAGAAGCTAGAAATAGCAGACATTAATGGAGACCTGTGTTACGACACTAAAACACCCGTATTCACAAACAATACTATAACGTATTATAGTTAAATAGAAAGAAAAGATCGATTGGTACACCCTTCTTTGTCTTTGGCATTGATCAAATTAGAGAGAAAGAGGTGAGTACACAAACAATCGATCTTCTCTTTCTATTTTATTGTGAGGTCTCGTAATATCGTTTGTGAATACGGGGATAGATACGGAGAGTACAGCTAGGAAAGATATTTTACTTAGATTGGATTATTGCTAAAAGCCGAACGCGTTCTATAGCATTACGTGGAGTAAGAGTAGTAGTAGTTCTATTACCAGTTTTTTTTTATAAATTCAGCGGCACGGAGGGTAACGGTTTTAATTCACGGAGGGTCATTGGAGGGTGAATACTCTGTAATTTTTCTCCTTTTAGCATACCCCAGAAATATTCTATGGGATTCAAGTCAGGCTTCTAGCAGGCCACTGCATTTTTGAATGCCGACCGCCCTCAGGTCAATTAGAAACACAATGCGCTGTAAGAAGTTGGGCATTGTCTTGCATTAAAAAACATTTCATCCAATAAACCTCATGGCAAAACGTGATCCCGAAGGACCTCTTCGATAAACAAACTACCATTCAACGAATTTCCACTACAACTAACTGGGTACGAGATTAAGAACTTGCTCTTCACTAAACCCTAACAGAACCTCCACGGAAACTCGGCTTATCTCGTGGAAGTTACCAGAAACCACTTACCACGCCTTCGCCACACACATATCCTGGCCTGGAGCTTTGAGACCAACTCAGCACTCATCAACGGGAATGAATCAGTCATCTCAGGATGACATGCAAGATATTCTGCGAATTCATGGTCTTTTCGTGCAGAGTTGTGTGCGGTACACTGAGAGTTTCAGCCATTTATCGCAGAGTTCGCCCGTAACTCCTAAGCAATAAGCGATAAGCAACTTGGGTTGGAGTTACCTATTATTAGGTACCTATTATTTTACGTATCTTGAAGCGAAAATAACTACAGAATAACATAAAAGTGAACATTTTAAATATTTAATTTTTAAGCACCAGTATGCTTTAAGCAGTGATAGCCTATTGATTTGAATGTTGGTTTCCCAAAAGTGAGGGTGTGAGTTTGAATCCTGCGTGCATCTCTGATTTTCAAAAAAGTTATGTGTATATTATTGTAACTTGCTTCGGTGACAGAAAACATTGTGAGGAAACCTGCCCACCTATGAGTTCTCCATAATGTTCTCAAAGGTGTGTGAAGTCTACCAAACCGCACTTGGCTAGCATGGTGGAGTATGGCTTGTATACCTCATATTGTGTTATGGGTTGAGATGATGATGAAGTATACTTTGCATTCCAAAACAGAAAGGAGGTTGCAGGATCACTAAATAATACACAGGATTACTAAAAAATAAACTAATGTTTGAATTACAAATGTATGGATGAATTGCCATTTGTAATATAGAGACACAACAATAAAAAATTATATCACTCTTGACTTGACAAGGCAAACTCTAGTGATAATATTGTCACTGGAAAGAAAAAGCACTAAAAAGCCAAAAAAACATTTTATGGAATAGCGATTTAAAGTTTTTTTGACATATCGAGCACAACACTTTTCAACTTCCAACTCTTTTCTTAAAACAGGTACATAATGACAGTGTTACCTATGTACTGAAATCAATATTGTCTACATCTTTGTTTTGAAATTTGATTATAACTTGTAGTAAGTTTAGTAATTGAGGCAGGATTTATCTTATCCAACAACATATCTCATTTTGGCCAAAATGATGCTTTAGTACTATTGGATTTCAAGTGATGATATATTTTGATAACATTTGCCTGAGGCTCACTCATCCCATACTTCTCAACCAAATCCAGGGCATAATAACAATCATTGTTCTACTAATTGTTGACATGTTTCTGTAAAAAAATTGTGATTGTGTGATTATTGATGAGGTATCTCATCAGTTTTTTTTTTTAAGCCGACAAATGGGCAGATCCTGACCTGATCAGTAATACGAACACCATAACTAATGCATTGTGATAAAAAAAAACAATCAACTTATTACTTATATCATGTATTATCAAAATGGTCTAACATTTTAAAATTATATGGAATACAAACTGAATATCATTCAAACAGTGAAGAAAGCCCGAATATTTCAGAGGTATCTATACGTTGTCCAGTTACAACTCGGTCAGCATATTTTATATTTAACTCTTCTCATGTGAAAGAAGACTTAGCACCGAAGTAGTACTGACAGTTATTCAGTTTGTTGACGTACCTTAAATAATAGTTTTCTTCGAACAATATTTCTGTCTGAAGTTACACGTTTTTTATCTATACATTCTGTACGTAATTTTTTGCTTCTACTACCGTTTCGGAAATGTGCTTGATCGAGGAAAAAGAAAAACACGAGTTGTTAACATCCATCCAATGCTTTCTTCTTCCTTTATTATAATCGTCCAACGTTGAATATTTTATGACTTTCACGTATATCGTACATGATTGTCTACTCCGAGGCTGTGGTTAGTAATTACATTTTTGTTCTTTGAATTTCTGTGCTGTTTATCAGTATCAATTACTTCGCCGGCTTTAATAATTACAGAACTAAACAAAATTCTAATTGTCACTTTGATATATCTTGCCGGCAGTGATAGACTTGTAAAGGAGTTGGTTTGGACACTGACAGTGACGTTCGTGACAAAGAAATAGCGAATATTCAAATAAGCAATTTTTTTTAATGATTAATTATTGGCATATGCTCAGAAAAAGATCAAAATGTGTAGGTACAGTTCACACGTAGTAGAAGTGCAACCTTTAAAAAATTTAGATTCAAGATGATGAGACGAAAATTTCGGGA
This sequence comes from Calpodes ethlius, assembly GCA_018251375.1. Lineage (NCBI taxonomy): Eukaryota > Metazoa > Arthropoda > Insecta > Lepidoptera > Hesperiidae > Calpodes > Calpodes ethlius. The sequence continues at coordinate 11,257 of DWPA01006046.1, forward strand.
AAAGGAAAATTATTATAGGTTTAAGTTATGATCACAG
>DWPA01006047.1:0-11293 GCA_018251375.1 Calpodes ethlius
GGTCTCAGTCCTCTGTATGCAAAATGCATTACAGATACAGATTATTAATTGTTCCCGCCAAAATTGGCATTCTCTCTAAACGCGCGGCAAACCACTCCTTCCGTTTTTTTTAATTCCTATCCTCCCTCTCTTTCTTACTATACCAAGATAATGGCTATTACATTTCAATTTCTTCATAAGTATATTCAAATCGCTTAAAGTTACAAGATTAAGTAGACGTTAAATTTATTTAAGGTGCAAATTCATATTATTTATCTTGTTTCAAATGTTACAGGGAGAATAATATTAGGCATCGGTCTTGGAATGTTAGTGGTAGTTCCTCGGCCGTATCTGTCAGAAATATCACTGCCCAACATGCGCGGTGTGATTGGGACATTTCCCAACTTGGCGATGTCGATTGGCGTTCTTATTCAGGTGACATTAATCAGAATAATCTATGTATATAAAAACGAATGTTTGTCTGTAAGTCCTTTACAGAACCGTAAACTATGCATTTGATCTTGTGATGATCTTAAGCAAAGTTGTTGTATATGAGCACACGAAGGTTTCTGAGTTGGTCCGACCAATTTTCGAGAGATGGCGCTACTGTGATTACCTCATTACCTAGTTTTTGGCGTAGCAACGCGCGCAGGGTACAGATAGTTATGAATAAAGTATTTAGTTAAAACTTGGTTGTCAGTTTAAAATTGTATTTAATAGAACACAATATTCGCGTGTCCGCTTGAACATATTTGTATGACAACGAATGCGATGATAAGCTGTGAATCCAACTGAGATATGCGAAAGATTGAGGCAACTTGCGAGGAATTAATCCACCAATGTGAATGAAGTATCATTCTTATAGTCTTGCTTAATCATTTAGTCCTGTCGATGATTTTTTTTGCGAGCTGCCTTTCTTCATCGTACATCCATGGTAGAAACTAAATTTTACTCTGCATATGGGACTATACCTTGGCTGAAAGGCCAGTTTAAGTGAAAGATAAGTTATTTTCAGGTCATAGATGAGTGTGAAGTCTTATTTACGTGTGTGGCATCTGTAAACCTCATGCGGAAGTTTGCATGCTGTTGTGTCGATTCTTTATTAGAAACGCTGATTCTATATTTTATATTTAATGGGTAAATGTAGAAAAATTACGATTACTTTTTAATTCCGCAGGCTGGCCTGGGGTTGTTCTACAGTTGGCAAAGTATATGCTACGTAAATACGGCATTTTCCTTTATTCTTATGGTAGCTAATTGTTTTCTTCCGGAGACTCCATATTTCTTGCTAATGAATAGCACCATAGAGAAAGCTGAAGCTTCATTACGAAAATTTCGTGCAGCCGACTACAACATTGAAGCTGAAATGGAAGAGTTAAAAGATTTCAAAGAAGAGAATAATATTCATAAGTGAGTAATATTTATTTAAATAAAATCATCTTAAAGCTAAGCTGGTAAAAATATTGAGTAAAATGTAATAATAATATAGTGTTGCGTTTGAGGTTCGAACGATGATGCACGTGCAGATGTCGTGAGAACAGTTCATGCGTTCTCATATACTTTCTGTTGTCATTGCGATCAAGTTCGAACGTGTACATCAAAATTACTAAGCGTAGGTTTCCGTAAAGATATGCGTTTAAAATCATCATAGGTTGAAGTTTCCCGTGGCTTCCTTTGTATATTCTACCACTTCAGAAGTTATTTTTAGTATACTCAAGTAAATCAGATAATATTTACTGCTATACTCACAAAATTTTATCATCAATTCAAATCCTTCAAGGGGCAGTGCTCTCCGACACTACATACTACACAACGAACATATTAATAAGGTTTCCAGCATCTATGGCTTAAGGCTGTCCTTTATCCCTCATTCTTAATTATGTAGATTAATAAGATCTTCCAAATAAAACCATTTATAATGGAAAGCAGGTTCATACATAAACTTTTTATAAGTCATGAATAAAGATATTAGTTTCATTATATTTATTTGAAGGTAATGGTAGTATTAATGTTTTTCAGACTGACATGGAAGGAGAATTTTATAGCTCTGTTCAAACGCTCTTCGTGTAAACCATTTTGTTTAATGACGGTATATCTCGTGATTTGTCAGTTTTCGGGAATATATGTGATGACGATGTGGACTATAGAAATACTAGAGGTATTTTTTAGCTGAATTAATATTAACATAACTATTTTAAGCGTATACAGACTTTTGTCAATTGTTAATTGTCATTATCCAAAATCTCAAATATTTTAAACAAATATATATTAAAAGAAAAATAAATTATTATAAATATTGAATTACGTTCATTCTACTAAAAATATGTAATATAAATTTTCTTCAAATGAAGTAATTGCACATATGAAAATGATGTCAATATTTTTGTGTATTTCAGCGTTCAAAATCAAGTATTGATGCACATTCTGGTAATATAATACTTGGGATCACAAGATTAGTGTCTGCCGTAGGCACGTCGATTATTATTTTCAAAGTGGGAAGGCGCCCTCTCGCACTGACTTCAAGTAAATATTTCTATTAATATTCATTTAGTCATGGTTATTTTAAATATGAGCTTAGAGGCACTATAACCATTAATGTCAATATATGTTCATGAATTTAATCATATTCAAAATAAACTGCAAAAGTTAGAAAATGTGGGTACCCTCACATTCAAAATTTTTTGAGAGATCTGTATAAAACCAAACATTATAAGCTCTGTGTACTTTAGATACACTTAAAATTTTTAAGTATTACAGAATCATTCTTGAAATTGAATTACAATACATTATTATTACAAACATTTCAGGTGTCGGTGTTGGCGTAGTTTCCGTTGGCGTGGGTATATACATTCTCAATACGACAAAATTAACGATAATTCCTCAGATTTGCTACATGGCTTACATTGTATTTGCTACTTTGGGACATTATTCCTTGCCTGTGTTAATAATGTCTGAGTTATATCCATTACAGGTAGGTATAAAATTGGTCCTCATTTATATTTTGAATTCACTGGCTTTTTTTGTACGTCTGTAAACTCGTAACTCGTTAATTATTCTTTCAGATATGAATACTCTGTTTATTTTTTACACCATTATATGCAAATCTTATTCATAATTTTATTTTTAAGTTTTTACTAAGGCCTTTGCCCAATATAAACTTTTAAGGACTCTCTATGTTTTTATCATACTTTACGAAGTAATATTAATTTCAAGTATTTTTAGGTACGTGGTATGCTTGGTGGACTTTCAACTTCCTTGATGAACTTATTAATATTTGCTGTAAACGCACTGTATCCATACATGGTTCAGCATCTTGGCTTTGCTTACACTATGATTACCTTTGGCATCGTTTCTTTATTAGGTAATCCATTTAATTATTGTTTTCAATTGAGTCTGCACGTTATAAAAATCATTCGAAATATTAATATTATTAATTGAGAAGATATTTAGGTTAAGGTAGATAAAATAATACTTTCTAGGATTGTAATATAAAGTATGTTGACGACTTATTTTGTAATTTCAGGTGCTATCTTTCTGTATTTCTTCCTTCCTGAAACAAAAGATCTGACACTTCAGGAAATTGAAGAGTTTTATAATGAACGCCGTGCCACTCTCACGTCGCAAAGACGAATTGTATCTATGATGCAATTGTCTAAAGCTGACTTGAGAAGAACAGACACTAGTAAATCGTTGATAAGGATTAATGATAAATTTAAAAAAGACAGAAAACACAACAAAAGAGATGATAAAACAGACGAGGGGTCGACCAGCCAAAACCCTTTACAGAAAAAGGATGGATGAGTTTGTTGTAAATACAAATATACTAATGTAATAGGTAACGTAATGTTATCATTGCCAGATTTGAGGCAGTGTCTATCAACATGACATGGATACATCAATAGTTTTAGAAGTTAAATAAGTAGAATTGTCAGACGCTTCAACGATAACAGATGTACTAAATGAGCGTAGAAATAAACAAGTAACTATTGAAAGATTAATGTATTATGTAATTCTAAGATTTTTTAAAGATAATTGTACATATAAAATAGATTCCTTGTTAAGTTTATTCATGTTTTATTTCTATGCCAATTATTTCACTAATCCCGAGTCAAATGAGAGTTTTGTTTCAAATTCTGGAGCAATATTTGGGAAGCAGGTGAAAATGTACTTAGATCATCGCTGTCTATGATGTCTCGTTTGGATTTCTGGTCCCTTAGATAAAGGGATTCAAAATAGTCCTCCTCGACTAACATAATTAAGAATATAATTGGAACCAAGGTACTGATAATGATTTATAAAGGTTAGGTAAAAGTTTGATCTATAGATAAACTATAGGTGCTAATGCTCGTGTGCTACAAAATATCATGCGAATCAGCACCATGCTACCCATGACCTAAATTTAGTGATGTTTCTTATATTTTTATTGAGTATTTTGTGGTTCAATCTAATGAGTGATATTAGAAATCTAGTGAAAATGTGGATACTTGGTTAAAAAAGGTCAACGAAAATAGGTTTTTTTTTGTATTTAAAAAAGAAAGAACATTGACAGCAGACGGAATAATGAGTGTTTTGGTGTCATTGGTATTTGCTTTATCAAAGGAAATATGTTATTTAACGACCTTTAAAGCTAGTTCTAGTTTAATTAATTGTAAATGGAAATCAACTCAATCTTATTGAATGCATTTTAAAAACTGTGGAGCTAAATATGTTATTGCAAGGAATTTATTTCATTATTAATATAAAATTTAACGATTCATGGCCTAATGATGTCACAACCACCATCGTCCGATCCGGGATTTTTGACGAGGACCTCATTGATTCAGCTCGGGTACGGAGTGTGGGTGAACCTCACCATGGTTGTGATTGGACTTACCTTCGGTTTTACTGCAGTAGCTTTACCACAGCTATCACATTCAAGTTCACAAATCAGTACTAATGTATCTGACAGATCATGGATTAGTATGTGTTTATTTTTATTAATATCATCATTATCATTACCCATAATTGTTCCACTGCTGTTTTGGAGTTCCCTCTAATGAGATGAGGGGTATAGGCCATAGTCCACCACGTTGGCCAATTGCGGATTGGCAGACTTCATACACCTTCGAGAATATTATGGTGAACTCTTGGGTGTGCAGGTTTCCCCACGATGTTTTCTTTCACCGAGGCAAGTGATAATTAACTAGCAATACGCACATAACTTTTTTTAAATTAGAGGTGCGTGCAGGATTCTTACTCAGGAACCTACGTTCGAGGAACCAATGTACGAACCACTACGCTATCACTGCACTTTTATTAATATAAAAGTAGATAATACGAACATATAGGAATTAGTATTGACATCGATAGAAATCAAATAATTTACTTGTAATAATAACCTAAAGGTCTTGGTAAACTTTGTGCTTATTCCACCACTTGATGATGTAGATATTTGTATACTTTTGCTACACGAAGTGGTGTACGCAAAATATATAAAGATTTTTTTTCACTTATAATAAGATAATGCTTGACAGCTATTCCACCTTCCACAAGAGGTGATGGATTCTTAGGTGGTGAGCACACTAACTTAGTAAAAGGTTATTTACTCTTTTTACATATTTATGTTATTTGTATGGACCAGAGTTTTTATCACGTTCAATAGTGAAGTGCTCCTTTAGACTTAATTCATCTAGATGAACCTAAGTTCATATTTTGTCTTCGTTACATTTGGAACTAATTTATATTTCACTTTTTTTAATCCTTTTTTAGCCAGTGTTCTGACCCTTCTGTCTCCATTTGGATGTGTCATAACTGGGTACCTAGTGGACAGGATTGGACGTCGTCTTATGTTGATATTATGTCACCTGCCCGTGGTCATTGGATGGCTCCTCACTGCTGTTGCTACCTCCGCCAATGGCATAATAATTGGTTAGATTTTAATTAGACTATTTACACAAAGTTACAATAAACTCCTTCAAATAGATAAATCTCAAAGATTTTATATGTATTTATATGTATAAAATAATAGTAATGTTATTTAACATATTTTACCACTTTATCGAATTGTTTGATAAAATTGTCTAGTGAAGGAGTATAAATTGATCCATGATTTGGAGTGAATAAGGAAAAACTGGTACTTATGCCCTGAGCCTTAATTAGCACTGTAGTCTCTAGCAGTAGAATTCGAGAAACAGCGCCGAGTGTTTAATTTAATAACCGAAAAATCTTTATATCTGAAGGCAAGAGGAAAATGTAGAAAACAGTGGTTATAAGCTTAAAATTCACTTAAGAGTAATCTTTCAAATTCATCTAAGTACATTTTTTACTAGTGATTAATGAAATTGTTTTCAGGGAGAACTATAACAGGTTTTGGTCTCGGAATGATAGTGGTCGCCCCTCGGCCATATTTGTCAGAAATATCATTGCCCAATATGCGCGGAGTAATTGGAACATTTCCAAATTTGGCACTGTCTATTGGCGTCGTTATGCAGGTGACTTATTAAAGATCTTCAAAGTTTTATATTTTTAAAGTGATTCTTTAGATTTAGTCACTATAAGTTTCAAAAATATAGCCGTCTTTGTTGGAGTGCATACCTAGGTCTTTATTGTTAACTTGCTGGTTGTTTGAAATAATTACCTCTTAAATGACTATACTCCACGATACCTTCAACAGGCAAGTGTCTGCTTACTAGTTTGTCACTTGAATTTTTTTATAATTTTTATTACTGTATTTCAAACGTTGACTATTTAACTAAATTAAATAAACCAATGAAGGAAAACGTAAGCTTCCCTATTGTCTTTCAAACATTGATTAGAAATAGGGCAATAAAGGTTGAAATTTTGTGTAAAAGAACACGGACTGCATGATCAATTATAATACTTTTCAGGCTGGATTAGGATCATTCTGCAGATGGCAAACGCTTTGTTATATAAGTATGTGTTACTCGCTGCTCCTTATGTTTTGTAATTACTTTCTTCCGGAGACACCGCATTATCTCCTAATGACCTCCACAATAGAAAGCGCGGAAGCTTCTTTACGGAAATTTCGTGGACGAGATTATAATATTGACGAAGAAATAGAAGAACTAAGGAATTTTAAAACGGACAATAATATTCGTAGGTAATGTTTGTAATTCTAATGAAATTTTATAACATCAATAGGTAATATTTTACTAATTTAATAAAGTTATTTGGTATGGGGGAGTGGAAAAATCCAGTAGAAGTCGAGAGGATGGAAATTCTAATATTAAATAAATGAAAATAAATGTTAACCTCGTGAAGTAAATATTAAAGAAGAATTGGCCTTATAATGAATCTTTACGAAATTAATAGATAAAGGACCACATCTGTACATTAACATTTTTTTGAATATAAGTAATAATAAGGGTATCAAGGTAAATTATGTATTTATTGTCATAAAACATCCGTAACGAGACCTCCAATAATTTGCCAATTTTTTTCCAGACTGACATGGAGAGAAAAAGTTGTAGCCCTTTTCAAGCCTTCGGCGTGCAAACCGTTTTTCATTATAATTATATACTTTATTTTTACTCAAACCTCGGGAATTTCTGTAATGACAATGTGGACGGTAGAAATTTTACAGGTACTTTCTTAAAGTTTTAGATCAATTCTTATTACAGGTTTGTAACAGTAGAAATAGAAGCAAAAAACCTTAAACATATTATTACTGTACGTGTCAGGATTCGCAAATTAGGGAAAATACCAAAATAGCACCATAAATTATTCCATTGGCTACATAATTAACTCGGTATTCAAATTCAAATACAAGTGCCTAAACACAATCACATATTGACTGTAGTAGGTTTTGGCATTCGGAACTCGAAAGAATCCGCTGTTTGCTTGTTTAAAATTGACTATTGCTGTTGGCCCTAGTGACTTTACAGATTTACTGGAAACTGGAAGCCGACCTAGAAGGACCCAGCCAAAAGAATCCGCTGTCAACATGGATATTTATATATTCCAATTGCTCGCCAAAAAACCATTCGAAAACGAACAAAAAATAACGTGTCTATTATACTTAAACAATAGCATTCTGCAAATTTCTCGAAAATTACTGTGAATTGTGTATTCAATTTTCGACTCTATATCATTAGGAATATGTTCGAAATATTGAGTGACGTATCACTGGCTGTTTCCACCCTAAAACAACAGCTGGTATATAATAAGTTTTACAATCACCATAATTATGTGGTTAAATATATTGTTATATTCCAGCGTTCTAAGTCTAGTGTGGATGCAAATACTGGCAACATTTTGCTTGGTGTTACAAGATTTTTATCAGGAGTTTTTACGTCGATTATTATCTTTAGAGTTGGAAGACGGCCTCTGGCATTGACGTCAAGTAAGTGGCACAGCGATTTAAAAATGCGTTTTGGAATACCTATGTTTATGTAATTAGACGAGAAGTTATATGTAGGTCTTATATTTGTATATATAGTAAAGTTAAAGTATTTATTCAGTAACTTAGAATTTAAACGAAACAATAACTTTACAACATAATTATGTGCGATTGGTTGCTCACTACTTAAAGACAAGTGTTTCAACAACCAATGTTGGTAATTGTAATGAATGATGATGAACAAATAATATGCGTTAAAATAAACGAAAGACTATTCATGAAATGAAGAATATTTGGAATTTAAAAATAATAAATACAAGTGAACAAGTTTGGCAATGAAGAAAAAGATACGATATTAAAAGAAAAGTTCGTTGAAGTCAAGCGGTCACCTATAATCAAATAATCAAAATGTTTAGATTTCTTTTTTACGTCTAAGAAAAGATTATTTTCCAAAAATATTTTTAGACAACGACAACAACTGAGGCTCGAGCAGTAAATGACGTGACAATAAAAATGGTATGTATCAGCATTTTTTTTATTTCAGGTTTGGGCGTAGGATTGACTAGTGTTTCCGTGGGCCTATATATAATTTATACTCAAGCATCAACAATTTTTCCTCAAATTTGCTATACGTTTAGCATTATATTTTCGTCTTTAGGCTATTATACATTACCTGTGCTAATTATGTCTGAATTGTTTCCCCTACAGGTAAGTGTTTTCTATTAATTCGCTAAATCCGAGTCTTGTACCTATATAACAAAACTCCCCCAATCCAAATCTCCAAGATCTCTTAAAATCGTGATTAAGCAAATTATTTTTCGATAGATTATTGGAATGATTTCAATTAGTCTCCATTTAATAAATCGACTGACGTTTGTTCCAAGAATAATATCATTTTGTTATGAACATTATAAGGTGTCAATTAATTCACACAAGTTTTCTTACAGGTACGTGGTATAATGGGAGGATTCTCAACTTCAATAAACTATTTATTAATATTTGCTGTGAACAAGTTATATCCTTACATGACAGAGTACCTTGGTTTCGCTTATACAATGATTACCTTCGGCTTGTTTTCTCTTTCAGGTACGTCATTGTCATTTCCTACTAAAATCTCCTATGGTATTCTAAATTCTAATTCGTATTTATCTTTATGTATTAGAAACATTCAAATTAAGATCTCGTATTCAAGCACACGCAGTATATCTAAATGGGTATTCCTATAATACGAGTATACCCTAAATCTAATTCGTATTTAGGTAACAAAAACATATTAAGTATTATTCATGATTTCAGGTTCCGTCTTTCTTTACTTCTTCCTTCCGGAAACAAAAGGATTGACGCTTCAGGATATTGAAGAGTATTTCAACAAACGACGTCTAACTCTTGAAAGAATACCAACACACACGACATCGTTAGCTTATAATGTAGACAAACATAAAGAAGGCAGTAGTAAACATGATGAAAGTGTAACAGATAAGAAAGACAAAGCCTCAACTAGTCGTGATCTTCCTAAAAATATGGATTGATATAATTGTCATGTCTATAATTGTACTGATTAGTTATGGGATACTACTAAAACTAATAACTAGAGTGCCTGAGTAGTAACGTAAGCATATCGACAGCTTTAAAATTATTGGAAACTATATCGAAAAGGTTTATTTATTCCTTTAAATGAAACGCAGATTATGAACAACGATTTGTAAATGCTTTAAATCATGACGATGAAACGATAAAATTATGTTGAAAGAAAGAAAAATAAAACTTAATTAATAAGAATGTAGATGTTTGATGTTAAATGTAAATAAAACAATTATTGTTATTTGGCAATTTTACTTTCAAATCATGCATTCAGTGGTGAATAAAGAGATATTTAAGTTATTGAACCGTAGCTACAGCCACCAAAACCTTTTCCATAATATCAATCCCTCTCTTGTATGCATTTACGTGAATTCGCTCATTGTGTCCATGTGCCAATTTCGGAGTTTTAAGGATAGGGCTAAAATTGATTACCGGAATACCTTGTCGACGAAGAAATCTTGCATCAGTAGCTCCTGCACATATGGAGGAAGAAATGTCTAGACCCCTAAAAAATTACACAAAATAATTGTTTATTGATTGCTATGTTACTATCGCTGTAACATTCAGCGATAAATGAAATGCAACTAGTCTCCTTTATAGATTTTCTTATGGAATTAGTGTTCACAATTAGCTTTTTGATATTTTAGAAGTTGATAGCATGGCGAATTTATTGATTATACATGGGGGGGCATGAGAAAATCCTGCGAACCAATCGAAAAACTATGCTAGGAAACAAACTAGTTTTAAAGTATTTGATTAAATCTTTAAGCTGTGATTTATCCACTAATACAGAGCTCGAGTATCCCCTCGTGATGTGAGGGGTACAGGCCATAAAGTAATCGTGGAGTTGACGTTTTTGTCAGTTTCATGTACCTATAAGAACATTCTGGAGAAATTTTCCGACCACAAAATCCTCAGGAAGATTTCCTTCATCTAAGCAAGTCATATAAAATTCCAAGCAAAATTAGCAGCGGTAAAATTAGTAAATCAGCGGTGTTTACTGCTCTTACTCACATTTCTTTTACGGCACCATATAATGCCATCCAGAATGGGTTGCTATCATCAATTTTAGTTTCTTGTGATTTTGGGTTTTTTTCAATATATTCGAAGCTAACGTCGTCACCGGCTTCTTTACACCATGTCAATATCTAAAATAAAGTCAGTGCTGGGAGAAAGGTAAAAATTGCAACTAATGAATTGGTGAAATATTTATGAATGTCAGAAGTCCTGATTTGATTGACTAATTTCCTGTTCAAACTGTGTGGTTCCTCTCACAATATATGAGATACAGACCGTGGTCTGCTACGCTGGTCAAACGTGGATTAGCAGATTTCTCACACCTTTCAGAACATTATTTCTCCATAATTTCAGTTATTCTGGTTTCCTCACGTTGGT
>DWPA01006048.1:0-11291 GCA_018251375.1 Calpodes ethlius
GACAACCTATTATTAAAATTATAGAGTAAATATATTTAGAATCAGGTATTTAGGTATTTTGAAATATAAGTTAGATTTTTTTTTTTACTTTACCGTAGAAATATTTTTTTTAGTTTACGTAATTCCATTAATGTATAAAAAATATTGAATGATGTGCACTCCTGTAGGTGATATGTTCACTCTATAATTTAAATATAACTTTTAACCACTATTAAGATTAAATTGGTAATGAAATATTATTGGAGAGCCGTAAATAATAAATAAATTCCGATAATATGTAAAAATACTTTAATAGATGAATACTTATTTATTATTACTTAATAATGAAAAAGAAATTTGAATCACTAACTTATTTACTAGTAAGGCCTGCTCTTCTTTTAGAAAAAAGAGTTTTAAAGCCATTGTTCGACACGCTACCCAGTGCATACTTTAAACACGAACGGAAGCACTCATGACATTTTTTTCAGTTTTCAATTCATCTAATTACTTCCGTAACTAAGTCGAGTGAACAATTTATATCAAACGTTAATAGCGTTTCAATATACTAGTTAATTACATATTCGTAATTGTTAAAATGACCGTAACTTAAGATACTCCAATCTGAAATTTAAATGATTTGTATTTCCTTATTGATCTTGGAAAATAAAACATAACAGTAATTAATATAATATTACAAAGGTATATTTTACTGTGATATTGGTACTTAGGATATGTATCTTGTACGCCGATATTTGGATCCAATAGCATGAACCTTAACCACGGCTGTTAGGCGACGATGATTTTTTAACACTACACACGTATAACCTCACACTAAGATTCTGTAGGTCGTGGATGCCATGGACAACATACATAAAACAATATACGTAGACACAAGCACACATACCGGGACCGAGAACAGAAATTTTAACTCTTCATTCAAAATTTTGCGTCGCTGGGAATCGAACCCAATCTCTGAATGGCGATCTGGTATGTTAACGATAGCACTACAAGGATCGTCAAAGTCATCAGTTCGTTATCGTAATCATGTAATAAATAAGTTGACATATCCATTAGTATCTGTGCAAAGCGTGTATCACTGTTCAGGGAGTTACTCTGTGATTGGTACTAAAGCGCCGTTTTTATTGTATGCGAAATAAGTTACCTCAGCTCACGTAACCCGTTCTTGACATCATAAACATAATATTATTATTGATTTCTGGAAATATATACTGTTTCCTCAATCAATTATGTATGTACATAATATCCGAACGGATTTTATACTTCGAATTTTAAACACAGGATTCAAAAAAAGAATTGAATGAAATCATTACGCGAGAACGAGACCGACTTTTATTTCATTCATGAATGGTTTTAAAAGCGAACTGTTTTTGCTTGCATTGTTTGAAAATTTCGCAATTAAGCCTCTCGATTACCTGATAAAGTTGCGTGTCGATATTCGTCTGTAATAAAAGGTAGTAAGGTCGAAGTTTAAATGTCGCAATTCAGTCGTCTAGTGTTAATTGCATGCAATAAAGACTGGCGATGTGGATAAATAGGTTATGGGGCTATATGGAAAATGTTTCGTTATAAAAGTTGATAAGTTATAATGCAATATCAAGAAATATTTAATCGGAAAACACAAATCGTCGTTAAAGTGATATTACCTTCTAACTGTAATAATCGGTTGAATCAGTACATAGGAGATATTGCCAAAAAAATACGTAAATATTTACTTGCGCATATAGGAGCTCTTCCTACGGAGTTTTAATTGCTATTTAAAAACGAAATACCATATAGAAAAAGAACTAGTCCATGCAATTTGAATTTTAAGTCTATTGCGTATAAAAAGTTGATTTTTTTAAATGTTAGTTAGAATTTATTGTCACTTCAATAGTAAATTGAGAAGAAATGCAAGAAATTAAATTTAGAACATAATATTTGTTACAAATACATTTAATTAAGGAAAAAGAACATTAAATTGAAGTCAATGTAAATTAGCCTTTGATACATTGAATTACAATCGAAATTCCATTGCAAAGGGAGTCTAGTTATACTAATTAAACTTTCAGTCATTCAAATTAGGATTCTTTTTGTGGCCGATTACATGGACATACTAATGACGTGTCATATATTTTTATAATATGATAAGGATAGCACAAGAACTTGCAGTGCTATCTCCTGCTGTCCACGGACATCTGTGACAAGCTTCTAATAGGACTGTAGGACAGACTATAGTTAGTAAGTATTGTTAGTATTAGGGGTTGATAAGAATATCAGTTTGTTATTATTCGTTAGCTAGAGGACTGTTTATGATAGAAATGTTAGTGTAGGTCAGTCATGTTTGTAAATATTAGTAATTCTTTACGTAGTACGTTAGTATATGTCCCGAAGTTTGTTATAGATTGTTGGGGTTTATTGCTATTCCTAAGGAGAGATCTTCGCCTCTTGTATAAGGGTAACCAGCAAATGCTTATAAGGTGAAAGAGATACTTAAGCCAGTGGTACTTCTCCAACCGAACGTGGGTTTTACCAACGACTTAAAACAAAACTTGTCTCCAACTTGTCTTTATCTCCTCTCGCAATGTGAGGGGTAAAGGCCGTAGTCTATCACGTTGGTCAAGTTTTGATCACCTTTGAGAACTCTCATGTATACAGGTTTCATCACGATGTTTTCCTTCACCAAACAAGTGATAAATAGCTTGTAATACGCACAAACTTTTTTTAAATTATGAAAAATATGAAAAATAATTAAGTATTATTTACTATCTGTTACACTTATCTTCTACACACTTAATAGCTAATTGTTTTTGTTACGTTTTACAAAAAAAAAAACATATTTATTTCATACATTGAAAACTTGTGCGTAATATTTTATGATGGAGATCATAAGCGAGGATTTTTAATACTATATAATGTTGCCAGGTAGCACAGTGAAATAAATATTTTACATTTAAAAGCGATGACTCAAATACAGGTCTGTATTTAAAGGTTCAACATCCAACCTGTATTCATATCATATGTTCGATATCGACAAAAAATGCTCCATACATCATGTATCACGGTTACACGGCGGTACACGGCGCCAGTACGACGTGTGTCGTTGAAGAAGTGTATTTAAAATGACGGCTATATGCGGTAACAGCATTATTTGAAGAAGGAATAAAGAACGCGTCTTTATTCCATCATAAATAGTAATTTTGTAATTAGTTAAAAAAATAATAGAAGAACCACCTTAGTGACAACCTTCCACCTTAGGCCATAGATATTTAATGGGATAAGGATAGCAAACGAGCTTGTTGTACCACCATTCTCTGCCGTTCATGGACATCTGTGACAGCCTTTGAATGGGACTGTAGCGTAGGAGGGGCTTTTGTTTGTAAGTCCTGTTAGTATAAGGTAATAATACTTGACGGTCTCGTAGCCTAGCTGGTAGTGAAAGGTAGGGTTCGATTCCCGACCGGGGCAGATATTTATGTGACAGATAGATACTTATCCTCGGGTCATGGGTGTTAGTGACGTGTGTACGTGTGTACTTGTGTTATCCATGCCGCCCACGATGTGAGTGTGTTAGCGTTTATAAAATAAGGTAATAATAATAATGTGTTACTTTTATTCGTGTTAGTAAGTATTAGTAATCGTTGATTACTCTTCATTAATAAATTGTCCTACTGAAAGTTGATCACAGGTGCGATGTTATCTTTGAGGATAGGTTATGACGGTATAACCTCGTGTATAAGTGAAACCGGAAACCTATTACATGGCAAAATAGGCGAGGTGGTAGCGCCTTCTCGGGCAAACCGTCATTGGTCCTACCACTTATACCAAAGGCATAATAGATGTATTGTCAAATGAACACTTCTAAACGTGTAGAAAGTTAATAATTATCATTAAGTTAAGACCTTATCTAAGAGGATGTCACAAGTAGTACTGTACGAAAACTTTACAAAGTTTGGTCTTGGAGCTTTTGATGTCTCCCTATAATTGCTCTACCTCAACTCCAAAAACTCTGGTTCTAGAATGGAGTGCAATTCTTGGTCATGTGAGCCATTATTTTACAGATTTGTCTATGAGAGGGGAAGAGTGTATAGATTACTTACTACTTATCTCATGAGACCGCGATCAAAGCTTTGATCACAGAGAGATTAATCTATGCGCCAAAGATTTATCGAACACCACTCTCAAAACGTTTCCCTAGCGACCGTGCTGAAAAACGACGGTGAGGCGAAACAAAACTCATTTTCTGCTGCAAGCGAGAAAGAGAAAAAAATATGTAAAAGGAGACGTCGTTTGAAAGGCATTAACGGCGGGAGTCACGGTGCCTTTGTCGAAATGTCCCGGCAATTAGTGTGGTGGCGGCGAGTGGAAATGTATTGAGATTTTTGACGTACAGTCGTGCTACAATATTTTGTTTTGTATGAAGCTATTGAGGTGCAAATATTAGTACGGATGAAAAGGTTCCCTTGTCGCCGGTTGTATGAATAAAGATCGACCTCACATAAATCCTCAGACTAAAAATAGACGGCCCCGTAGCTTAGTTGGTAGTGACCCTGCCTGCGAAGCGACGGGTCCTGGGTTCGCTTCCCGGCTGAGGCAGATATTTAGGAGACAGATAATTATTTGTTCTCGGATCATGGGTGTTAGTGACGTGTTATTTGTGTTGTCCATGCCACCCGCGACACAGGGAATCCTACTGCTTTATTTAACTGCCCCATAAACGTCAAATATAGCTGACGTAAACCAAATTTTGACGTATTTAATAATAATAGATTTTGACAGCACAGCAATAAAATTTTAAATAAAGCAGCATCAGCTAAACTAAAAGATACATCTTTTATTTTTTTATATTTTGTCGATATTCGATCGTTTCAATTATACGTATTAAATGATTTGTGATATAGATTATGCTTTGCGATCCAGAATATCAATACACGGGATTTGAATCGAACATCCTTTCCAAGACCTACCCTTCAGTAGGACTACTTGTCCACCATCAGAAAAACTGACTAACAAGTTTTCGCCTTTGATATTGTAAAGTAAAAATACTTCCAATAATGGCGTGTTCTTATATTTTTTTTTGTGTGGAGATATACATTATAAATGCGAAAATGTGTTTGTTTGTTTGTGTGTGGAAATAGTTGGGAGGTCGGAGTGTCATAGGCTACTCTTTACCGCAAAAACCCATCTCATTTCTGGGGGAAGTGTTTACCAACAAAGCGTTGCCTGGCAACCAATTTTACAAAGTTATCAACAACAGTCATATGCCACGGAAATGATCAAGTTCAAACTGTTATTTAAGTATGCAGCAACGCCGGGTTACTAAACTGTATGGAGCAAAGAGCACGCGCCGGCTTGCATTATAATGACTTGGTGCTGAATGTAAATGCCACAAATGATACAAAGGACAACGGTGAACATGTAGTTATAGATTTCGGACGTAAGCACCAAATTAATGAGTCGAAATTAATAACATATTTTATTAACGTCGTTACGAATGCCACCAACGTTAAAACTTTGATGTGGTTGTCGATCTTAATGCGTTAATTACGTTAATACTATGATGTCGTTGTCGTTGTTAATGCTTTGGTTTGTTTAACGTCATTGTCAATGGCGTTGTCGTTGTTAAAACGTTAATATCGTTCTTGATGTTGATGCATGGATATGCACATTTTTTAAGTATTTAAAAACGATTTTGCAACTTTCAATTGTTTGTTATATGTCGGTGACGATAAACGTCGAACGAATGTCGAAAAATGTACCGTGCAGCTTGAATTATTTTTTGCATAATTATACCTAAGTTGATGTGGAGATGCCATTTGTGGTATAACTAAAAAAAGGTTTTTGTGCATTGAAACCATTTTTCATAACTACGTCCAATTAAATCGATCACATTAACACCAAGTAACTAATCTTATTTTTAACTAGATTTATCGACAGTATAAATAAATTTTACGACGATAAAATTTGAAATCTTTATTGGACACTGTAAAAGATATAAATAGTTTCAAAATTTGTACATTTATCATTTATGGATAATTGAAAAAGAGCGTTAAAAATAATTGTAAGAAGAACTTTAAAAATTTACTACACGGAACTTTGATTGTTGCAAATGTTAAAAGAACCGCAGACCCAGCTAATTTCGTCTTTAAATTCACTTTAAAAATCCCTAATTTAAGCCATAAATAAGACGTAATTGGTAGTAATTCAATGAATTGTATGCCGGCATTTCTTTATAGCTACAATGTAAGGGGTTAAATCTCCAGATGTGTGTCATTGAGCAAAATGCCGTCGTGACGGAAAGCTCTGCAATTAAATAACAAAGCATTACGATTGTATTCACATTGAGATGAGTGGAAAATAAACGTTTCCTCACAAAAACACTTATTTTGACAATGCCGGCAGGTGATAGACACGTCTTGCCTCCGCGGTAATTACTCACACACTGGCGCACTGCGAGGATTGTTCGATTCATTTTGAATTTAGTACAAAAAGCCGACCAATCGGCGCGCAGCTGTTCTCGCTCGTGCGCCGGCGCATTCTTAACGGAACGCATCTTAGTTATGTTTCCATTTAAAATTAAACGTTCATTACTGCTTTTCAATTGTAATTTGTACGCTTTTTGCACAAAAACGCATTGGACAGCACAAACAGATGCGAGTTGAGATGCGTTTCTTGTGTATTTGCAGGCAGGTGCGTTTCAATAAAGTTAATAGTTATTACGAATGTAAGATTATGATTGTACGGGAAATAATCTTCATTGTTACTATTAAAAACCTCATAAATTTAATTATTTAAATGAAATGTAAAGGCTAACCAAAGAACAATGAAATCTGGCAAATATTTTAGTTTAGACAAGTAGGTACCAGTTAAATATTATATTTAATGATAATTTTATGAACTACCATGCCATATATATGATTGAAATCCAATATTAATTTGTAGGAAACATTAATTTTAACATTAACATTAAACGCTAGAATTTTCGCAATTTCTAGTCTGCTTTTTTCAACCAAAATTGTAGTTTTTTTCCTATTTCAGCATATAGATATCTTAATATAATGATTTTGAATATATTTATAATTTTTACCATTCAAAAATTGTATTCAATTCGAACATTCTCAAGGATTGAAATAATAAAGCTTGATTTTTTATTTGTAAGTAGCTAAAAAAACAAAAGGCGAGCGACCGAACGGTTTAAGGCTAGTTTTTACTGAAAAAAACCATGTCATTCTGTGAGAAGATCCGTTACTATGTATATTTCAGAGCCAAATTGATGAAAGTGTTTAACGACAAATCGTTACCTGGCAACTAATCATAGAAAGGAACCGAGAACACTTTTATAGTAGTTTTTTTTATCACGTAGGCGAAGCCGCAGATAACATGAAAAAAAAATGGTAACTGCGACAAACCTCGAATAGAACCGTAGGAAGGGCTGTTGTTAGTAAGTCCAGTTAGTATTTAGTGTTAATAAGAAAATCAGTTAGTTACTATTCGTTAGTTAGAGGACTATAAACGTAAGAACCGTTAGTTAACGTGTGATATAATACGATGTTCGATGAACCGATGCTAAATCTATATATAAAATAAAGTCGTCTTAGTTACACTATTTATAACTCAAGAACGGCTGAACCGATTTGGCTAAGAATTGGTGGAGAGGTAGCTTAGAACCAGGAGACGGACATAGGGTACATTTTGTAGTAAAAATAAAGGTCAAATAGGGTGCAATAAGGGATGAATGATTGTATGGAGAATGCGTTTTCTTCAGCAATTTAAATGTGAAATTTCGGTTTCCACGTATTTTGTCCACACCTAAAAGAAAAACGTTCCTTGTATGACGTAAATGATCATATTTGATAGCCTGGGATCAGCGGGCGAAGCCGCGGGCAGAAAGCTAGTAAGTAAATATAATTCCAAAAAAAAACATGATATACTAAAAAAGACACCAACCGTTACAAAGACTAAATCTTACACAACTTCGCGTATCTTATCAAAAACATCTCAACGAACCACACCTATCTCCGAACCGAGATAACTCCACTCTCAAGTGGGCTGCGATCCTTCTAAAACTGTATAGACAGTCATTCAGACAGATCAGTTCACAATGCTCGGGTTATTAGTGGTGATGCTGTGCGCCCTGGGCTGCAACGCCCAGGTCAGGGTCGACCCGCTCGTGGAGACATCCCTTGGACTGATCAGGGGTCTGAAGGGCGATGGGTACTCCATGTTTCTGGGCGTGCCGTACGCGAGGGTCAATGAGACTAACGTATTCGGCGTAAGTATAAAATTTAATATGATCATAGACTCGTAACGTTTAAACGGTTAGGTAAGTGAAGCATAAATAATATGTACGTGTGTGATATCGTGTAGTTACGGTCGATACGCACACTAGTGTGCGAACGTCTTTTAATTAACTCACTCTATCGTTTTATGTGTGTGTGTGAATTTTCTAATCGATATTTGACCCACTTTTTGATATCCAATCATTCTGAAATGTTGCATACTAACTCATTCCCGACGAAAATACAATAATTTGGAACCGTCGACCTGATCTGATGATGGAGCTGGAAGGTGGTCACGGTTTGAGGGTGCAGGTTAGCAGACTTTAAACACATTTGAAAACGTCACGGAGAACTCTTGTGTGCAGGTTTCCTCACGATGTTTCATTGAAACATGTTATTTAACTTGTAATAAGCACATGTTTTTTTGAAACTTAAGAGATGAATGCAGGATTTTATCTTAGACCCTTGCTTTTGAGAAACCAATGTACGAACCAGGAACCTATCACTGTTTTAAAACACATAATAAACTATATTAAAATTGTTTCAGCCATCAATCCCTATGACGACCTTCGAGAGAACTTTTGAAGCGTTCGACGACTCCATAATATGTCCACAAGCAGACACGTTTACCAACTCGGTATCAGGGAGCCTAGACTGCTTGACCCTGAACATCTTCGTCCCTGACTCCGCCAGCACCGCCAACCCTATGCCAGTGATGGTATGGATCCACGGAGGCGCTTTCGAAGTAGGATCTAGCATCAGCTCCACCAACGGACCTGGCTATCTTGTCAGACATGACGTTGTCCTAGTAACGGTACAGTATAGGCTAGGACCTTATGGATTCCTATGCCTCGACACTGCGGATGTACCAGGGAATCAAGGCTTGAAAGACCAGCTCATTGCGTTGAGATGGATCAAGGAAAATATAAAGGCATTTGGGGGCAACTCTAACAGCATCACTCTCTTTGGAACAAGCGCTGGAGCCATGTCGATAGACCTGCATCTGCTCTCGGAGCAGGAGTTGCTTTTTAATAAAGTGATCATGCAAAGCGGAGCTGCGTCCACACCGAGGGTCACTAGGGAATCAGATGCAAGCGTACCGTTGCAAATATCAGCGCAGTTAGGTTTCGTGACAGAGAACCTTGATGAAGCATTGGCATTTCTATCAAACGCTGATGTTAGGTTAGTGATTGCGGCTGCAAAGGCGCTGTCATTAGAATGGCGGACGTGCCCGGAGAAGGACTTCGACGGCGTCGAAAAGTTTATCACCGACTTCCCGATCAACTCGCCCGTGACAAAAGCCAAATCCGTAGCCATACTCACGGGGTACAACAGCTTTGAACTAGGAATGTTTTCGATGCTGAACTCGAATTTCGAATCTGATATATTCGCGCAAAATTTGGATCTCATTTTCGATTTAGGAGACGATTTTTTGGAAATGGAACGGATCGTGAGGAACTTCTATATTGGCGATGAGGCCGTGAGCGAGGACGTCAGTTGGAGGATTGCTGAATTTCTATCGGATTTCTCTTTCAATTATCCAGTGCAATGGACGGCTGAAAAGTATTTGCAGAACGGCGCAAGCAATGTATACCACTACGTTTTCTCGTACCCTGGGGCTTGGGGGTGGGCGGGCCACGGCGACGAGCACAAATATCTATTTGCGTCTGGCCTGGAATTGTCTGAAGAGGAGCAGGTGATTAGGGATAGGATGACGACCATGTGGACGAACTTCGCCAAGTATGGGTGAGTTTTATCGTATTTTAGACTTGATTTACCCACGAAGAAACGGATTCGGTATATGCGTTTGGGGTGAGAAGATGTTTTTGTGTGACCAATTATCTCCACAGCCACTGGTCCGATTTTAATAAGATTTTCAATTATAGGTTTTAATTTTTAAGCCACTTCCTCCAGTTCATGGCTGACTGATGAAGAACCAATGAAAAACAACACCAATAGTATGTCAGATAGATCATTGGTCTCGGTACTGTCAAAAACTTTGACAGAACAAAGCCCTAAACAATACCATTAATATCTTCCATGAGCCTCTCACCCTAATCTCTTACGTTCTCTTTCCAGCGATCCAACCCCAGACATTTCGGAACTGCTGCCAGTGAAATGGACCCCAGCCACGGAGGGCACCCTCAACTATCTGGACATTGGCTCCGAAATGATTGTCAGCACGCGGCCCTACCGCAACCGGCTCGCCTTCTGGGACCTCTACTTCAAGGCCAATTGGGAGAAGTTGAGGGGATACAGGGTTGTCGACAAACGGAATACGTTATAAGCCATTATTTAACACAAATATAATGTTTATCGTTTTCAAGTGTATTGTTCAATATCCCTACCAAAGATTAAGCTTCATGAGGCTTCAATGTACTTACCGAGGTATCATTTACAATTATTTTCCTTATTATTACTACTATTAGACCTGATAGAAAAGTCCGAGTCAAGTTCAGTCACGTCACGAGCAACGTAGGAGAATGTATGTATGGGGAATGCGTTTTCTTCAGCAATTTATACGTGAACTTTTCGATTTCCACGTATTTTGTTCACACTTAAAAGAATAAATTTCCACGCATGACGTAAAATATCATTGACGTAAACTCATATCCGATAGCTTGGGGTAACACGGGCGAAGATATGCGCGGAAATCTAGTATAGAAAGAAAAAATAATATTAAACACAGTCAATGTAAAAAAACCTTCGACACTACGAAATACGGTCGAATTTCGAACGTAAACTTTCTTTCTCGCGATATCTTCAACGATATCTTACAAGCACTACGTACTTGCCCTGTAATGTGATAAATCATATCTCATTTCGCCATCTTATATCACTATCTCACCAGATAAAGAGTGATAAGGATAGCAAACGAGCTCGAAGTACCATCATCCCCTGTCGTCCGACAGTTACAACCCTCTAGTATCACCGTATGCGGGGGGGGAGGGGGGGGGGGGGCTGCGGTCAGTCAGTGAGTGCTGTCAGTATCAGTGTGGTATTGTTCGGTAGTGGGAGGACTGTGGGCGTTAGGAC
>DWPA01006049.1:0-11290 GCA_018251375.1 Calpodes ethlius
ATTCCGGTTCTTAGCGTAGTTACGAATGTGTAAAGGAATAACCACTTATCATCTGCTAACCCTCGATTAGTATGACAGCTAGTAACTATGAAATTAGTTTAGGAGATAGCTTGACATTTACACTATAATATATACCTGGTATAATCGAGGTTTATATTTAGTTATAACTGTGATTTTAAAACAATAATACTTGTGGTTACATTCGCGTCCGGTCTCACACCCTTTCTTTTACATGTCGCGACAAACGACAATACGAAATCAATACAACACCATCGATGCGAAAATCGTGAATAGCGATGTACGCACACATTAAACAGTTTGAGTGTGTGCTCAAATAATATGCAAGCTTCGTTCGTGTGGAGCGAAGACTTCTAGTAGGGTGGCTATGGGATGAGATGAGACGGGATTTGAATATGTCGACTGAATGAGAAATAGTGTTTTAACATATTAAGTTATTTATTGAGCGGAGATTACTGACTTGCAGTCACTGTGCTACTTAATATTTTAATTCATGAGAAATATAATCTTAAAGGACTAATTTAATTGAAAGTTGTATGTTTAAAGTAATGCTAACAGTTAGATTTAGTAAAATAAAATTTAAATAAGATGAAATATTGATTATTAAGTATTAGATTAAATATCAAATCTTTTTATTTTACATACCTACATTATGATCGAGATATTTTACACACGTTCGTTAATAACGTATAAACAAGTATTTCCTTTTCTATATTCCCTTTTCGTATACAATAATATATGCGTCCTATTTTCCAGTCCCGAAGCAGACACGCAGGAAAAATTGGTAAAAAGAAAACGCATTAACACATATAGATGAGTAGTCACACACGGCAGCGCACTCACACACGCGTATCCCACCCCCGGTCCTTTAAAAAGCGCCCCTTACTTCTTTTGATAAGGAAATGCAGATATTTCAAGAAAAGCTAAGTATCGAATAAGCATTCAGACGCCGAACGCCGTTATTTACGAAAGGACGTCATAATCTATGCGTAGGCTGTGTTATAGAGCTATTCAAGCTATTCAATTGAACGGTTTATCTGCGCGTGTTATTTGAATAAAGTGAGATTTTAACACAATATAAACGCGCTTCGTGAATAGCAGCAATGATTTCTTTACGATTTTGTCACATTTGCTCCTTATCATGGAGTACAATTATTTTACAATACGGATAATATACGATTGTATGGGAGACATGAATATATAAGAAAACTTTCCGTATTCATAAACAATACTATGTAATTTTACAGCAAATAGAAAGAGAAGACCGATTCTTTATATATACACCTAGTTCACTCGTTTCTTAAAAAATACCAAGAACAAATATGGGAATACGAATAATCGATCCTCTCTTTTTGTTCAACTGTGAGACCTCATAGTAATATTGTGAATTCGGGGATTATAATTAATCTCTTGTGAAAATACAATATATACATTGTACATTAATTGTGTTCCTACTACAACAGGTTATAAATATTCAAAGTCAAAATCGTTTAGGTATAATTAGATACTTAATAAGTAACTTAATTTAACCTAACTTTAATAGTATTATGTATTTTCTTATGCACGCGTTATTATACATATTTTCTTCGTTCAAATTTGGACGTCAGTTAGTGGAGATAGGATTTAATATGCTACTGGGAGTTGAGTAAACATGCTCTAGGTGTTAGTTTTCATAATTACTACAAAGCTATAAACTTGGGTTAGTCGATCGTATATTGAAATATTTTTATTTCAGCAATCTCGCTTTCTCAATAGAGAGAAATATTTTCCTTCTGTGTCTTGAACTAGAAATAGTTTGTTTATTGCAATATTAAGGTTAAAAATGTTATTAATAATTGACTTAGGGATAAAGTGAATCTATGTTCAAATATGTTAGTACCTTTTAATTGAGCATCATTGTAATAGATATTTCATTTAATTTTGTGTCTCAAAGATCCATCCTATAAAAGAAAGTCATAAAATTGTAAACTCATTAATAGCCAATAAAAGGAAAGCAAAACTCCCTCAACACCGAAGCGGTTTACATTCCACTGAAAGCCCTAAACGCGAGATTCGCTAATAATCGAGTTCCCCTACTAATTAAAACCCGGTTTTAATTGCTCGAAAAGACCACCTGTTGCATCTTGCTCTCTCCATCGTCGTCTATTGCCATCTCGCTCGGAGGCTGCGGAGCGGCCCGTATCCGGATGCGGTTGGAACCCGGGTATAATTGTCACAAAATTCAATTTTCGAAGAACCTAATTGGGGCCAAATGTAATTTTCAGTATCGCCCCGGCGCCTTTGTTCACAAGCCCCGACCCGTACTTAATTGCTTAACGAAATAATGACTTAATTGTTTTTATTTTATTTAGCATTTTATTTGTTGGCGAATCGAAATTTGATTACGTTTTCAGGCGTTATTTTAAGTAATAATTTTGTTTATTTTTATGTGATATAAGTACGTATTACTATACGATAATTTTATTTATTTTGTAATAATAATTGTTAAGTGTGAAATAATATCATTGCAGGTTTATTGTAATAAGTGACTTTTGATAATAATAACAAATATTAGACGTCATTTATCTTATCACTAACATTTAGTGTGGTAAAATCATGTAAGCTGAATTAAAAATACTTAAGCATGACCTGGCTTTACAATCAGGTTTGGATAACTTTTTTTAAACATATTCAATTCTGTTATAGACTTCATTATAACTGGCGGTTATTCTCAGGGTTGACTCTAAACAGTGGAACTTTTCAGGGATGTACAGCACAAGTATTATTTTTTTATTTGGATCAGTGCAGTATCCAGTTACGCACATTATAAAAACTCTTTTTAGTTTTTTTAACTACCAATTGTACTAATTCTATTCTTCGCCGCTATGATAATTGTAAATAATATAAAATTGTAGCAATCAATCAAATCCACCCCGATTCATCTAAACGCAATCAAACGCCACTTATGGTCATAATTTTACAAAATTGCCTCCACGAAGCCACGGTGCTATTATCGGATGATTATCAAATGAACCCCTTTCTTTAATTACCGCACATAATTTTTGTTTGTTTGTACGTCCCACCCAAGTCATTACTTTAATAACGGCAGAAGGCTCAATTTGAGATACAGCTAGAAATTATTAAAGTTGATTAGCGTAATTTAGGCTTGTGAAGCACTTGTTAGGTAATATTACAACACTTTTGTTGCTATTAGACGCAGCGTATCATTTTCATGTTGTGAGTATTGTTTATGGACAGGTTATTATTTTAACTCACTGTGTTAAATTTATTTTATTGTATTTTCCCATAACTGTATTGAGATACGGTTTCCTTTAAATACACGATGAATTGACAAGCTTATTATTTTTGAAGTGGGTTAAAAGAAAAGAGGTGTGGCATATTGATAACCTTGGTTTAAAATTAAAGACAAAACTCATACTCAGGATATAATTAGGCCATCTTAAGACTAAACCATTCATCTTACGCTCTAATCAGACGTTTAGTAACATGCTATTCATAAAAGGGTTCACAAAAATCTTTTAATATTTGATGCTTGGTCTTTCACCATCATCATCACGGCACATAATTATTCTACTGCTGGGCTTGGGTCTCCTCTCACAATGTCGGCTAGTAAGGTTTGGTAGACTTCGGACTCCTTTTTAAATAGAGAACTTTCAAGTGTGCAAGTTTCCACATGATGATCCTTCACTGAAGCAAGTGACAATTAACTTATTAAACACAAATTATGTTGAAAATTAGGATTCTATCTCGGGCTCCGGTGTTCGGTAGATCAATATTCAATCTTTATTATTTCAGAAAATGTATGACTAAAAACAGCAAATTGTCTCCAATTTGTATGTACATAAACATGTATTTTGTGGTTTTTCCAACTTTACCCGTTTTAGTCTGCATTCCACTAGTCTCGCTGTAATTAACTAATCACGTTGGAATACATAATTATATAATTAATTTATATATTTATTATCTTATAGACAATCCTGTGTGTGTGAATCCCATCAAAAACCACTTATACCTTGGTTAATTAATTAT
The DNA here is from genome assembly GCA_018251375.1 of Calpodes ethlius. Taxonomy (NCBI): domain Eukaryota; kingdom Metazoa; phylum Arthropoda; class Insecta; order Lepidoptera; family Hesperiidae; genus Calpodes; species Calpodes ethlius. Next base: position 4,048 of record DWPA01006049.1, read on the forward strand.
TGATATGGTTATAAAAAATTCACGATTAACCGGTATCGTGTATCAGTTTTGTATTCCTATTAACATAAAAATTTTAATTGCTTGCTAAGAGACTTCATTAATATAACACATTAAACGATGACAATGTTATTGGTTTGTTATTCGAATCTGCACGTTTATACCTGGTTTACCTTATACCTGGTTTAAAACCTGGTCGTTATAAAGTTGCTTGTAAGCAAATTATTATAAATTAGGTTTTTTTTGATGTTTTAATACCTATCATATTTTTGAAAGATTTTCAACTTTTTTCCGTACTATGAAGTACGTATATGTTACGTATTGGAAACGAATCCTATTTTTTATTTTATTCTACCATTTTATAGGCGTAACAACTTTAGGTACTTAGTAAAAAAATAGGTACTCAGATTTGTCGTATTATAACAACATATGTGTATATACACAACGCAGAGATTATAATAGTCCACACGGACAGACGGACGGACAGACAGACATAACCAAACTGTAAGGGTTTCGTTTTGACAACGGAAACCTATTAAAACTAGAATTTATAAGTTTATCTTCTTATTTTTTAAGTGTTGATATTGAAACAGCTACTCTCCATGTTACATATAAATACAATAGGAATACTTGACATATAATTTCTCGATTGTTCTCCACGCTTGTAATTTAGACCCTGTGAAGTTGTGTTCTAGAAGGCACTTGTTATGCGAGGTATTAAACCAGTTAATGACCAGGACAAAGTAAGCGAGACAGTTACGGTGTTTCCACATTAAAATTATACCAGCATGTCAATTTACGCCGTTTTGTTTCTTTGTTATCTCTCTTATACTATTCAGCAATTTTTTGTTTTAATAAAAATTACAACTATAAAAGTTTTCGGGTCAAAGAATTATTTATAATGGTTATATTTTCAAAAATATTCAGCTCATTTTTTTTAATATACCTACGTGGTACCATCTCTTGAATACTATTCAAGTATAAATTGTACAGTTTTAAAAATATTTTAGTTTGTTTAGCTTGACACCAGATAGCGCTGATGCCTATTTAATTATTGATGATGATGATTATGATAATGATTAGTGCCAACTATGAACTCAAACTTGTATCATGGTAAAATGTAGGTGTATATAAGTGTATACCACAGTAGTTCATTATAAATAGAAAAACTCGTAATCAGATTTTTAAATGTCTCCTTTTCTAACAATTGACACATCTGTATACCGTTTACCAAAGATTATAAAGATAACATGAAAATTAATAAATGAAATAGGCTAAAAGAATGACACAAAATTCTTTACTTTTCTTCTATCAACTTTGATTTTGTCAAGTTACAAGTTTTCTTAATTTAAATTTGTCAAATCAAAATGCAATAGTCAATAAACTTTTCGTTTTTCTTTCATCCCGCAGCTGTGACCAAGACTCAAATAATTTGATCGTCAGTCATTACATTAACAGTTTAAAAACTGAAATTATTCTATTATACTGAAAAAATATAACTGTGCTGGTCACCATGAAGAAGTTCCCTCGTCTGGAGTCAATCGTAAGTGAAGATTCAGGCCATACTCGTCGTAAAGATGTTATAGGAAGTAAATGAATGTATCAAATTTCAACTTCATACTATGAAATGAAGTAGTTCTAATTCATCTTGCAAGATTTGAACCAAGCAAAGATATTAACAAAGTTATCAAGCTTGCAAGTTACATAAAACCTTTTAAAAACACATAAAGGTGATAACATGAAGCGTGAAAAATTCTTTCTTTCAATTGATTTTCATACAAGTGTTAGTTTACATCATACGATAAAAACACTGCATGCATCCCACAATGTAATGACATGCTCGAATAATCGCGCCTACTTTATTACATGTATGGGACGAGCGTTTTTTTACACCAACGTTAAGTATTAGTTATCGAGCGGGAATTGTATGTAATTGTAAGTTAAGTTATGCTTACATACCTTTTGAAAGTTGATGACACATTCTAAGAACGTAGGTTTGAGCGGTTACCGAGTTTTAATGAAAGAATGCTAAAGTAAGCCTACCCGCCAATCAGCGGTAAATGTATGCGGTTAAAATTTTATAGGAGACTTAAATAATTGATAACGTGTTGAAACTGGAGATTGTTGGATATGGAGTGTTATTAAAGTTAAGTTCAATGTGTAATTTGGGATTTCATCCTTGACTGCGGTAAAGTGTTTTGTTGTTGTGCGACGTACCCACGTTCTACAAGTAACATTTAAGTATATTACTAAAGAAAATGTTAAATATCCACTCATTCTATTTCATCGTGAGACTTCATAGTATCGTTTGTGAATGCGAGAGTAATATCTTAGACCTTATTTCACTCTCTCTATTAAGCTTAGGCAATAAAATAGTATTTCATATTTGGTTTCAATCTCTCATAACCTTATTTTATTGAGGCTACCTCAATTAGTGAGCGTGAACTGGTCGACTGGATCATTTGGCCATTAGTCAAGTAACGTGCCATAGGTACCTACACTTATTTCTTTTAAAATATTCACATTGTGTTTCCTATATTATAAGCACCTCCGTCGTCCACTAATGTGTATATCCAACGACAATCACCACACAATACAGTGTCCCACTGCCACTACATATCACAAAAACCCGCCGGTGACAAGAACTGGAGAAAGAATTGTCGAGCATGGGAATGACTTCGAAACGGGAGAAAGGACCGGTCGCGATAATCCCGAATCTAAGGCGATGTCGATATTTATTATCGAGTCTGGTACAAATAAAATAAAGCGTTTATTAGGATTCGCGTTTTGGTTCGGTTTGGGAGCGAGTAGCCATTGTTTCAGTACCGCCATCAATCACCCATAGTTCCAGGCGACACGGCCGTGCGGGGCGGGGACGGTACCGAATAACGGTTATTGAAATGAGACGAGGCCCTCGCTTTTTTCCAAATTTAAATTTTGATAAGGCAAGACCCTGTTTTGCGCTCTAACTCCGTCTTCGTTTGGTAAGGGTGGCTACTTTTTGTTTCGATTTTCTGTCTGTTCTTGGTGCTAACATTAAATTTATTATTTAAGTAGGAGGGCATTTGAGCGAGGGGCTGTACTTTTTATAGCCCGTACAGGGCTATCCATGTAACGATCTTGTTTTAAAAAGTAATCAGCACTATTAAATATTAAATAACATTTTTTTTGTATGAACTAAGCTATTAGGTCTGAATTGCAAATGTGTACGGACAGTGGTCATTTACCATTATATCTTCCGTCTACTCGTTTTTTCTGCTTTTATAGTTTTTTATTGTATAATTTTACAAAGAAGGCTTTTACTTATATGATGTTAATTCAATGTTATTTTATCAATTTAACTAATTGTCAACTTGTTTCTTTAAATCTGACAACATTTAAAAGAATTATTTTAAAGGTTTAGTCGAAATACATAGCTAATATGGCTGAAGACTGCACGTATCTAGAAATATAGTAATAAAATATTAAATTTATTCGTGGATCTCAGTTTTATAACTACCGTGTTCTTTTATATTGTTATGTGGTGGGATTTGCGTTTATCTCTAACAACACTGTGATGGTCTTCACAATCACAACCTATATGTAACCAGTGCTTAGCTCGGGTCGCCCTTTATAATATGACGGGTAAATGTCAAAATTTTACACGCTGGTCAATTGTGTACCAACTTTATGGCTGACTTTGATCTTTAAGAATATTTCGGAAAACGGTCAATAATTAGATTTCCATATGTTTGTTCTCCTAACAATTACTTCTATACACATAAACATAACAAGTGCATGTAAAATTTTGATTTGGGTTCTCGTAAATACTCGTTTAAACTCGTTTAAGTGTTAAAAATAGTGTTATAAATTTAAATATATTTCATTCAGTAGGTAACCAAGTATCTATTAAAAAGTATTAAGTATTTATGCAGTAAAATATTATAAATATTCAAGTCCTAACTTCTTTACTAACTCTCAACTCAGTATAAGAATTATTTAAGTATTATAAGAACTTATGTCATAAAATATGAACTGTACTCGGATCGGTTACTACGTGTCGCACTGCGCTCCGAAATTAATACGTTTATCACATCATTATTATAGACTCGAATCATCTGAAACATGTCCTCAAAAACGTATAGGAATGGCAAAACCGGGCGATACCTTAGTCGTCTTTGTTTTAACTCGTTTTATGCAGTTATAGCATCTCAACACGATTCCAAATACTCGGGTATTCAGTTTTTGTAGCAGCCAGAACCGAGCTGAATATATTTCTTGAACTTTAATGAACTCGAAGATTAAATTAATATTTTTATACGAAACGCTTGTGTCAATCGTTTCGCAGTTGGATGGATGAGTGATGACGGCAAAAAAATTGGATGAGTGCTGTTGTTCTTTAGAAGGTACGCAGATTCACATTTGCAGAGCTTTTGGAGGAATACTTTGAATCGGGTGCGTCGGTCCTATTGCTCATGCCAAACCAATTTCCATTTCCATAATATAAATTATTATTATAATCACTAATTCTTTGCTACAAAAAAATAGTGTATCCCGCTCACATTCTTACCTTCAATAAAATCTCTATACAATATATTTTTTGTTATGTAAAATCTTTAAGTCACCGTCCTTAAATTGGTGGTAGGAATGGCCGAGACTCATTGACACCTACGCGTGTACATCTCGCTTCTTCGTCCCCAAAATCCCTATTATCCGATACGTCTCATCGATATTCATGGATCGAGAGAGTTGTAAAAAGTAATAAAACACCATTTTTATATCTTGTGTTTAGACAGCGTCCGAGAGATGATAAGAAAACCTGTAGCCGGCCGATACAGTATGCTGTATAGGACCGGATATCGCCGGCCATTCACAAAAATCCAACGCACACACACGTGACCCTATTTGTACACGAGTAGTATCGGGCACACACGCAACGCCGGTCACCTCGGTTCATTCATGAGAAATAGTGCCTTTTACAACAGTCACAAAATAGTCGTGTGCTGCTAGTGAGATACCTATTTTACGTTGGTCCTGTCACTTAAAATAGCGTCGATACGGCCACAATGAAGCAATGTCAATAACAGTAGTAAGTTATTTAACGACGTAGATATATATAGTTTTGACGTACGTATAACACGGCTAGAATTTGGTGTCTGAATATAAATGAATGAAACACAAGTGCCTTTAGTAGAAGTACATTAACAATGACTCGGAATACTGAAGAAAGCTTGGCACAGTTACCCGTTAAATTAAGGGGATCAGGTTCGATTTTCAATTGAGATAATCTTGTTTTCGGTTTATGGCTGTACGACATGGGAAGACAGTTACATCAAGAAATGTGTTCCAATTTATTCGATTTTAAGCGTTCTTCCGTTTTCATAAAGACCGTTGTGGGGTACACCATTCGGACTCTGGCGAGGCGAACAATATGGCCTGTGTGCGAAATTATTTGATGTCAAAATGATGTCATTTTAAGCCCGCCGTAAAATTCCGCTATAAAACGTTATGTGCTCCGAATGAGTATACACACATTGATGTAACTGTAAACTTGTTTCATTCATCTAAATGCGTTGCATATGCATTGTTATTGTAATGTTATTTTTGTAAAGTTTCATATAACAACATGTTGATGTCTGCAAAAATATATCACGATTTTAACTCTTTAGCAAAATTATTTTACGACGGTACTATTATGTTCTCATTTAAAATAGTTTCATCTATTTGAAATTAGAACAGTTTAAATGAACAATTTACTTTGGGAGCGGTATATGGCATTTTATGTTTAGGATAAAGTTGGAATGAGTCACAACGAATCTAAAAAACAATCATAGATGGCTCTGTTGACTTTATAATTTCGTGCTATTTCACTCGATTGTTGAAATCGAGGCTTAACGAAATATTATAATTGTAGCTTATTTATCAAAAATATTTAGATACGTTTTTGTAAATCTATACTAAAAATAACGTTTTAATTTAAAATGGTTCCATTTATTTGGAGATAGATAAATTAACAATTTATATTGGGAGCGGCTTATGGCATTTTATGTTTAAGATAAAGTTGGAATGAGTCACAACTAATCTAAAAAACAATCATTGATGACTCTGTTGACTTTATAATTTTGTGCTATTTCACTCGATTGTTTTTATCGAGAACTTGTTTTCGTTTAGTGTCATGTGTGTTAATGTTATTTTAATTCATATGTTGGGGTCATGCTCTTGTTATTGATTACATTAGTCGCGTATATATCTTACTTCTTTTGAGAATGTTATTTTTACAACGGCATATGTATAAATCATAAAAAATATGTCAATAAAAAAATAACTAATAACACGCTTTCACAGTGTAAAATTTTTGTAAGACCTGTTTACTATTGAGGAGTTCCTTTGTTAGAGATAGCCCTGATTGTCGTATCAGGTCATATTTTTATAAATAAAATCTTTCACCATTCCAGCTCTTTGATAGCTACATTAGATGGTTCATAAGAATATTATATGATACTTGCTTTAAATAAAAACATTTTTGAATTTGAAGTGTCGTGAACTAAGGCAAGGTGTAAATTCAACTATTTACGATAACAAAAAGTAATTCTAATTGAACTTGTAAGTTTTTATCCAAGCAAACATACTATCCAACATATTGCAAGTAAATTATTGAACTTTTAAAAAAGCTTTTAAAAACATTGTTGAACTTTTATCTTGTACATCAATTAATTACTATTTCTGAACACAGAACTTTTAATTATTGTCGTTGACACTAACTTACTTCAAAATGAACTACGTAACTTAAAACAACTTCAAGTTCCTTGTAGCACCTCCTTCAGTAGAGTTATCATGCATTGCTTAAAATTTCAGTAGCAGCTTATAATGCATTTAAATTACATGTTTATTCCACATAGTTGGCAAGTGTGCTAACGATCGACCTCAATCTATGATTATCGCATAATGCGATTGCCAAAGTCGGCTGGCAATAACTATGATCCTACTGGATATCCACGCCGTTATATTAGGAAACTTAGAACGTAAATTAAAATTTTAAATAATGAACACTTGATTCATTTTTAGTCTAAACTATTCAGCTTAGTGATTGTTAGCTCAATGAGAATCGACTTTTGAGACGCGAGAATCATGTTGAGCAGATTTTATACATTCCGATTCTTAAATTGTATATGAAATTTTTATATTACTGTATATATTTAGCGATGTACTTAACTATATTGTTATTAATATTACAATTTCTCTATTTATTGTGAAATAATGTTTTTAA
>DWPA01006050.1:0-11290 GCA_018251375.1 Calpodes ethlius
TAATGATTTACCTATTGAATTTACTGGTTCAAAAACTACCGTTATAAATACCATTGCTGATAATTTAGTTGATAAATTACATACTTTGCCTTTTGAAAAACCTGGGGAACCCAAACAACTAGATTTTAAAAACCTTGTTTTCGATTGGATAAAAGATATCCCTGCGATCACAAATAATATAAACTTAACTAATGAGGATGTTTTAATAAACGACCTCATTATGAGACTCAAAAATCTAGAAAACGAAGATATTGATAATATCCCAAAACAAATGAATGATGTTATTACAAATTGGTTAGATTATGTCGAAGATAAGAAAAATTGTAAAATGGATCGCAATACAAAGAACATATTAATAAATCAGCTTATGGGTAAAATTAATAATGCACGACAAAAGCCCCAATCCAGAGAAAATGTTAATAATGTTGTAGAAAAATGGTTTAACGACATACAGGATACATTAGGGGTTACATTTATAGATAATCAGAAAGACTTAGAAGTATTAATTACAAAATTACAAGACATCCAATGTATTGAAAATAATCAAAATCGACAAAATACTATGCGGCAAGAAATTGCAAAGTGGTTGCAAAATTTGCAAGGGAGACAAAGCCGACATGTTGAAAACGGGACACAAGAGAATTTAGTTAACAAGCTGATAAGCATGATTGAAGGTGACACTAATGTACTTAATAATGTCTCAGAAAACGGATTAATTACACAAAATATTTGGAATTGGCTTGCATCTCAACCTGAATTTAAGCAAGATAATTCATTGCAATACAAAGATATGGTAGTAGACCTATCAGAAAAATTACAATACATAAGAGATGCAAAAGGTGAACTCACCCATAATGATATAAAAACGGAAGTAACAAATTGGTTTGAAAAGTTATCTAAAGAACGTGGCTTAAAAATCGACCCGAACAGTCAGAAAAAGCTGCAAGATAAACTTATGTCCGCTATAGCTCCCGCACAACGGCGTAAAACCTGGGATAAATCTAACAAAATCCAGGAAACCATTTCAAAAGAAGTATCTAACATTATTAATGATCTTGATATACCACTTGACGAAAATGAAAAAAAAGAATTAAAAGAGCAAATAATACAAACTATAACTCAAGATTGGAATGCTATTCAGTCTAAGGAAACTAATGAGCCAATTTCAAAAATTAAAAACATATTAATACAGGCAACAAATTTACCTGAAACGCAAATAAATAATTTGGCACAAAAATTGATTAAAAAAATAAAGAATACTACATTATCCAGTTTAGGTAGCATAACAAAAGAAGCACCTCTTATGTTAGATAATACGTTAAAAGATAAGTTAAAAAGTAGAGTTGAACATACTTTAAAAATGTTGCCTTTAAAAGACAAGCAAGTTGTTATAGACACGATCACTGATACCTTAATAGAAAACTATGAAGATGTTAAAACTGACGGTGGTTTTGATGTAATATACGAAATAATGAAAAAATCAAACGTAAGTGATGCCGATGCTCATGAAGTAACTAATAAAATATTAGAAATGTCGAATCAATTTCGCAATGAAATTACCAATACAACATACAAGTCTCCAAGTTACGGTTCTGTTGAATCTTTATGGATGCAAAAGCAAATTTTCATGCAGAGACTAGAGAGGGAAATTACAGATTTCATGGAAAAAGTTCTCAATGAAAGTAGCTCTTTTAATAAAGACACAACTTCTGAAGGAATTTTCACTTCTGAACCTTTGGGAGATACTACTGATAATCAGTATAGAAAATTCAAACATCCTTTGAAAACTTCAACACCTACAAAATCACATAATGGTCGAAATATGAACGTAGAAAGTCAATATAAAAATCAAATAAAAGAAATAATAAAAACCTGGCTTTCCAATTTACAATTAGACATCGTTGATGAATCTTTTAAAGATGAAATGGCTCATGATATTGCCACAGATATTATTGATAGAGAAAGATACCTGCAACTTTCTAAAATAAAACGCTCCAGTCAGGATGCAATGGAACATCTTAAATATCAAATATTTAAATGGACGAGCAAATTGTCATCTCCGATCGACTTAAATACTCAAACAGCTGAAATCAAAAAGTTAATAGAATCCTTAGATGTTTTAGGAATACCTAATTTAATTCGAGATACAAATAAACGAGAACATATTGCAACGGACAAAATAGACGGTAGGTCTTCAATGGAATATGAAGGCAATATCATAACTCAAGACACTGATGAATTTATCACAGAAAATATTTATGGTGCTATTTGGAACTGGCTAAATGAAAGCACAATTTTGAAGCCTAAAAGTTCTCAAGATAGGCGCTTTATTGATGACCTTATTTCTGAACTATCAAAAAAACTTAAAAATATTTTAAGCGTAGATCCAAATACACATATGACAAGTGTGGAGAAGTTATGCAAAGATGAAATCGTAGACTATTTAAGGAAACTAAATCGTCATTGCGAGAATAATGAGGAACAACTTGAACATAGAGCTAGTGAATTAATGAACTACTTAAAATGTTTGAAATTTTATCCCACTAATCTAAATCGACACCAAGATGAGTCAAGAGAAGAGGCAAATAGATTACATAAAAAGGATGCAATTAAAAAAGCTGTCCATGATTGGTGCGAAAAATTACCTCTCAAAAAAGACAGAACATACAGTGATATGAAAGACATAGTTGAAAATTTAGCTGAAGCTGTATCAAGATACTTATTGATAACAGATGTAGAAAATGTAAACACATTTATGGATGAAATTTTAAATAACTTAAGGAAGTTGCCCATACAATTTGACAAAGAAGATTCTAAACGTTTGCCAGAGTTTACCGAGAGGTTGATTGAAACATTAAAAGGTGTATTGAATGACAGTGAAAAGTATTATAGTAGCACGGAAAGTGATTCTACAGTTCGAAAACCTTATTTCAAAAAAGCTGCCGAAGTGATGTACGACAATATTCAAAATTGGTGTGAAAATCTTCCACTTCATTTAGGTGTAAAAGATGGAGATATTGAACAAATCGATATGGTGAAACAAAATATAGCCGGGAAATTGTTGAAGAAGGTTGGTGAGTTAAATTTAGATCCAGAAATATTTCATGACGATTTCTTATATGAAGATGTTCTTAAAGACGAAATAGAGAAAATCTTAAATGGTGTAGCGACAACGAAAGAAATCGAAGAAGTGTTGCCAACATTAAAAGATAACTTAATTAAGGATTTACTAGAAGCCAAGAGAGAAATGAAAAATGAAATAGCCGGATTTGCGTACAAGCAACAATTGAGAGATGCTATTTCAAAAACGTTATCGTCTATAGGACTGCCAATATCAGAAGAAACCCCGTTTGAGGTTCTCAAAGAAAATCTTGCTGATGCATTTATTAGTTTACATTATGCTGCCGATGATGAAGAACTTAAAAGAAAATTTAAAGAGAAAATATTTAATGAAGTGAATAAATTTTGTGATGACTATTTAAAACGAAATCCATCTACACGTTTAAATGCTCATCATCTAAATGAAGAGCTATATAAAGCACTGAAAAAGGTGCCTATACCAAAAGACGAATCAATGCGTCGAGAAGTGGAACAGATTAGGATTAAGGACATCGTTGCTGATTGGTTTAAAGATTTACCTTTAGATGACACTACATCTCAAATCCAGGAAAGTAAAATAATATCAATTTTGGCAAAAAGATTACATGAAATCGAAAATGAGGCGGAATTTAATCCAGACATAGATTTAGATGAAACCATGAATAACGAAATATCGAAGTGGATAAAAAAAATTAAATTAAATACGGAAAATGAGGCAAACACTGAAGAACTAAAGAAAAGTTTAGTTAGTAAATTGAAGTCTACGAAAAAGGATAGAAAATTTAATGAGTCTATGGTAAGAAAATCAATAAACTATGAAGATTTAACCAGCGAGATAGACGTTACTCCACATTATCCACCCAGTAACTTGAGCCCAGAGGATCGAGCTCATTTACAGCGAATTAAAGATAGAACTTCGATCAATCGAACTGGTTTAAAATCTGACGGCAGGAAAGATGCATCAATTAGTCCAGAGCCGGTAGAAACCAGTATGCAAACTGAAGAGAAAAGTATTCCTGAAAAATACATATATCAGAAAATTTCTCAAAATGCAAGTATTCAAACTATTATTCGTGAGTCAGAACAACCAACATCAATCACACCCCAAGTTATAGTTAAGGAATATTACTGGAACTCACATGGATCCCCAACAATGCAACGATCAGGTTCAATATTATCGTCTACACAATCACCAGTGACACAGCTACCTGGAAATATTCAGAGAACTAACATAGAGACTTCGCGTGCTACGACAGCGTCACAGACAATTCCAATGCCAGTGTCCAAGGCCACTATAACTCAAGAAGCATCATTTGGACAAATAATCAAAACTCAAATCCAAAATGACATAGCAACGACTACATCACAACATATCTCAAGTGAAATAAAACTGGACTCACAAATAGGTCATTACAGTCCTGATGATTATCTCCAGTTAAATTCAGGAAGAAGAGCCCAGATTAAGTCCTGTCGACCTTGCCGAGGACGAGCGGTTTTATCCGGAGAATTAAGTGATAGTCCCGAAGTTGGGACCAGCAAAGCTTTACAGCAAGCTCATTCATCTCCCCAACAAATGGACCAGGATACAAACGAACGAATGGATTTCCATGAAAATAGACCTCAGTTTTATTCAGACGGTAACAGTCGTTTGGATGACCGAGACAATGTAAATCGGCCTTGCTTTAGCCACCCCGTGTGTCAGCCACCTGCAAAAGATGTCGAGTGTCTAATTAAACGTAAAAAGCGAATTCAACAGCCATGCACTTGTAGCAAACCCAGATTAACGAAATGTACTATTCGTCCTCAGTCGCCATGTCAACATTCTCATCATTCTAACAAGTCCTGCTACGTTTCAAGGAAACATTGGCCAAAATGCTGGGACGGCTTTTGCCCACATCCTAGCTATTTGTATTTCAGACAAGATTGAACGTTTTGTTATAATTGTTTAAAAGTTATTGTCATTATTTAATAAACCATTGTATTTTGAAATATTTGTTTTATTCATTACACAAACCATTCTCTTATCTTTTTCAATCTTTTATTAATATAACACAAATTTGACCGTATTCCATTAGAAATCACGCTTAGACGGCTATTGGATGAAGCTAAAGTATTTACAAGCTTTTACAATTCGTATAATACAATTTCTGAAAATGAGTAATTTTTTCTAGGTATCATGATTTGTATTTCAAATTTGTAACTTTAACTTCCCAGTAGATTTCCCAGCGTTTCATGAATTGGTTAGGTAATAAATCCAGAAAAGGCAAAAACATACTCGGACATGTTTTTGTATGCTGACAACTTAGGTTCAGTGAGCAATAAGACTGTAAGTCGCGATGAGACAAAATAAACTTAATATTGATTTACACGTATTTACAAGTAGGCTAAGTGCTGGCGATTTCCTCCTAATGGTCAGATTAGTTTGATGAACAGGGATAATAAAGGTAAAATCACAATGTCAAACGCAAAATGATAGGTACCGAATTGTCAGAAACGCATTTCGTCACGGGACAAAAATGAACAGATTTATAAATTGACAAGACTGACTGACCGAAGACCGAAGACCGAAGTTTGACTGATGAATATAAAACTAAAAATCATTCATAATTGCACAACTACAATACGTAAGATTATATCCAACCAATTTGAGCACATGGATTCATTATCTCCTTCTGTTAAAACATCTACTTGGGCCACTAAGATCATTAGTTTGATCACAAAGTGATTGCTGTTGATTAATCTAGTTTGACTATACAGTTTGACCATCAGGACGACGCCGTGTTGATACTACTCCTAAAGTCCGTTACTTTTACCATCACGCAGCGTAGGTACGTTTTTAAATTACAAATCTTTTGGAAAAACAAAAAGTTGGGAATGTAAAACTACGTTACTGTTTTAAAAAAGATTATAATTGCACAACATTTTATTTTTACAATTTGGAACATACAACTCATAACATAAACAATACACAATAAACAAACCACTTCGTCACAACAATTTCACTATATCCTGCTCTTCAATAGAAATACGGATAAAAATAAGGCGAAGTGACGCACATCGGTAAACCCTCGTATTGTTCAAACGGACAATATCGAACCCTTCTTTTGCTCTTCCACATCTTCTCCACACATCGACATCGAACTTCATCTCCTTCATCATTTTCTTCATCAGAGTCTTCTTCTCTATATCTTTCATCTACATTTCTGTCCGTCATATGACCTCTCTTATTACCCAATCTTAAAGGGACATAACAAGGCGGTATAAACACCGATGGTTGGTAGTACTCTGGAAAATGTTCAGAAGGATTGTTACTGTCCATATCACCTTCCATGCTTTTATTACGATCTATAGTTCGTCTAATACCATCTGGATCAGTTGATTTGTAAAATAAATCCGATTTGTTCAAGTGGGGGTTACCGTAACGCTCGTCTTCAATGACATTTTGGAATCCTTGTGAACGATTTGATGTATGCCTATTGGATTCTTTGGGAGACCTGGGAATATATGAAGCTCGGTGAGGACTAGCAACCTGGTCTAACCCTGGACTTCTTTGATTATGTCTTAAGCTATCATGCCTCCCTGGACTATATGCTGCTGGAGAATGAGAATTGGACCACCTCTGTCGTCCCGTATTATTAAAACGTCCCCTAGCGTCTTCATCTTGACTCTCATTGGGAATAAAAGCTTCAGTGTCATTAGCTCTTTTAGATCTTAAACTGTCGTAAGAAATATTATGTTTTTGTTGTACTTCATAATGGTTAGGTTCAGCGTGTTGTAAATAATGTTGAGGTACATTTAACTCTTGTTCAGGCATATTTTGACGTTTAACTTGAATGAACTGTTCTTGATTATCTAGTCTTTGTGATTTATTGGTTGGATAAGGAACAAAACGATCTACAGGAGATTGTGAATAATTTTGTTTACTTTCATGCAAAGTATACCAATTTGGTTTTGAACCACCATTCCCTGGAAGAGTGCCGTTAATTGAATCGTGGTTTACTATATCCTCATTGCAACAGTTAGAGTCTGCCCTCAAATCATCAAGCAGTGGTTCCGCTATATTGTGATAGTGTCTACTGGTGGATTGGTCAGTAGGATTAAAAGTTTGTATTGATTTGTTACTTTGTGGCGTTCTATTTTGATTTTTAACATTGTCGAGCAAAAGTTTTGATTGCCGATGCCCCTGCCTGCTTTCCTGTAAAGAAAACCATTCAGGTTCTACGTCATCCCTTAATGATGAACTTCTGGGACGAGTACCGTCAAACGTTTCATAATTCGGCATTTCTTCCAAAAAATGATCATTGCAACAGGTTTGATCTGTCTTTAAGTCATCAAAAAGTGGTTTGGAAATATTGTGGTAATGTCCACTGTGAGATTGTTGACCGGGATCAATTGCTTGTATCGATTTGATACTTGGTATGCCTTTAATATGGATATCACTTTTTGTTCCTGGTTGTTCAGTATACGTAGAACATAAAGGCATATTTTTACTAAATTCATCATAATCTGGCTCGTTAAATACTACTTTCTTACTGTCATTTCCATTTGATGTCGGTCTGTTCTTCAGTCGTTGAACAAGTTCATCTACCATAGAATTAATATTTAAACTTTCTCCATGCTGCAACGGTGCCCTTTCTAAAAATTGTGAAATTTCATGTTTTATAGAGTTATCCAAATGATTTTCTGGGTTTCTTAGGTCCTTTTCTACGCCAAGTATTTGCTTGGCAAGATTATTCCTGAGCCTCCTTCTATGCAACTGTTCAACATAATCATTGTTTTCAATTAAAGGAAGATTAGAAAACCATTTGTCAATTTCAATTGATAAAAGTATTTCATCTGCTTCTTTTTGTATCGTCTCGTTACTCGGTGATGGTACATTTTTAAGGATATTCAAAATATCGTTAAGGTATAGTTTTGGGTCTATATTTTTTAAGGCTTTGCTATGGTTTGTTTTTAATTCTTTTACAAAGTCTTCGGTACGTTTAACTAATTTCTTTCTATAAGCTTCGGCCATGACTGGATCTTGATTTTCATAGCGAGAACAAATTATAAAGTCTTCTACGAGGTTTAATATTTGAAGTTCTTCATAAATTTCTAGAATATCTGGATTTTCGGTTTCATTGAGTGATGGTTTGGGTAAATTTCCTTTAAGACTTTCTAGAAGTTTTTGTTTATACGATCTTGTTGGAGTGTTCAAAAGATCATTAATATTACTTGTTTCTTCTATTAACTTTACTTTAAGGATATGTTTTTTTGAACACAATTCAGGGGATTGAGGTAATTTACTTAATAATTTTTCGATTTCATCATCTAATTTGTCTTCAAATAAGAAACGGTTATTAAATGTATCTCGCTCTGATCTTAATTTAGAAACAGCATTCAAAAGGTCGTTATAAATATCTATTTTAGCTGCATCAGCTAACTTTTGGTCTTCAGCGTTTATCACCGTTATAGGTATTTTTTCAACCCAATCTTTTAAATACTGTTGATAGGCCTTATCTATTTCATGAACACCTGATAGTTTTATTTGAATATTTGTATAATTTTTTATGTTATCATTTTCCTCATCCCTGATTTTAATTCCACCTGAGAAATGCGAACTTTTATTGCTTGGAATATTATATGAGGAACTTTGATATTGTTTTGATGCCAGATTGATTTCATTAGTTTCAGATTGAGGTATTTGTAGAAATTCATTGTAATTAGTATTTTTACAAACAACTTTACCGGGACTACTCATTCTTCTAGTGCTCGAAGTTGCTTGAGAGTTGCGTCTAGGTTCTATCAAGCTAATACTTTTACGTGAAGTAGCTTCTGAAATACCTGCCTTATTGAGATTTCTTTTGCAAGTTGGTCTTTTACAACAGACGTTACTTGGGCTAAGGTATCTAGAAGATGACGCTTCAAAATTGGATGGTTCTGAAAGCTTAAGTTTATGAATCGACTGTTCAGGTTCATCCTTAGGTCTAAACATTTTTAATGCAGTCACTCTTCTCTCTTGCCCCTCTTTTATAGAAAATATGGGTACTGCTATCATTTGAATTCTTTTCATTAAATCAATAGCACGATCCACTAAAGACATATCATTGATACCAAGTTTATAAATTAATTTAAAAATTTGATACTTTAAATGTTCTAACTCAGATGTATCAGATGATTCACTAGAAGGATTCAGTTCTAAATATTTATGTCTATCTACTATATCAGCTGCTAAGTCACTTATTATAGCATGTCGTATTTCTTCATCTTGAACTTCTGGTATAAGTAAATTAGAAAGCCATTCATTGATTTCTTTTGATATTTTATTTACATACGCTTCTACGTTAATATCTATATCTTTTTGTGATATACCTTTAATACTGTAATCGTGGTCATCATTTTCATTATTGTCATATTGGTTATATTCTGATGAATCCTGAATTATATTGGGTAGAACAACTAAAGTCTCAGATTGAAAGTTCGATGAATTTAATCTTAAACAATTAGTTGATAAAAATTGTTCTTCCCAATGATCTGTTAATATGTTTGTCAGATAAATAGTTTGATATTCCGATAATCCTCTATTTTGTAATATAGTTTTTATCTTCGCTGTCATATTTTCTTTATTAGGGAATGAATTCTTATTAAAATCTGATACAAACAAATGAAATAGTTCTTCAATTAAATCGTATAAGCTTTCTGTAGTAATATTAATGCGATATTTTTCGGTGAATGCTAATATATCAAGATCTATTAAATTTCTAATTTCTTCTTCTGTCATCGTTAAATGTTTTTCGGTCTTATTGGCAACTTTCCTAAAGTCTTGTCCATAAACTTTATTACCTCTAGATACAAAATCCTCAGCGTTCATATGACCTCTTTCTTCGTTCATTAATTCCATAGAACCTTGGGCCTCATAATCATATTGGGTATTGCGTATTTCCTTACCTATTTTTGTAAATCTATTGATATGCTTTATATCTCCATCAGTTTCCCTATCTCCAGTATCTATATGAGAAAGAATCTCTGGTTGAATTTCTAATTGTTGTTGCACACGATTGATGTGCTTATTTCCTCGATCAGTCTCATTAATGTAATAACGTTTTGACATTTCTACGAATTGTTTGCTACTTTGTTGATTTATATTGAAATTGAAATCTTCACGAAAATACGTATTATTACTCACACTTCTTCGCAAAATATCAAAATTATCAAACAAATGTTTACAGTTCTGACAAATTCTTTTCTTTTTACTCATTGCACATTTATTGAATTGGTCATTTACATCGCAATTATACTCCTGTAAGAAACTTAAAATACTATCTGGTTTAGCCTTCTTAATGTATCTTAATTCTTCTTCCGATCTACTTCTCTTTTTACTTCTATTTTTGAAATTACTTTTACGTAAATCAAAAGAACTTGACGTAACTTTAATGTGTGCGTCCATTGGGAGTTTCACTTGAATTGCTTTACACGAGTATACATGTACGAGTTCTGTAAAAGAGCTGAGAGCAGACTTAAGTTCTTCCTCTATTCTTCCTTCGGTTTTCGATGGGATAGGAGACAATGGCGTTGCTACCTATAATGAAAAGAGAAATTTGATATTAATAACGGCAATGGCAGACAGGAGTTATTCCTGATATAAAAGCAAGTCACGTTAAAAAGCGATAGCGACCAGACAGCATTTGGGTAGAAATTTCGAAAGTATCTCAGTTGGCGGAGATCTTGTTTTGCCAAAAGTTTATCATTAAGAATCATACTATTATTAGACTTATATATATAATTATACTGTTCTCTGGATAACCAAAGCTTTTACGGACAATTTACTACTTTGGGAATAATATAGATCTCATCCATTTATACTCGATGATCATTACCGTTCTCTGCATTGGTACTATCCTGGGTAACGTTAACATCTCCTTTGACTCCATCTCTGCCCCCGCTGAAATCAATTTAATATGAATAAAAGAAAAATTCCAAGCAAATTTCTCCCCAAAATCTTCATATACATAAACGTTCCGTGTGACCATGTTGGTCTGCGAAGAACTCTAAAACCATCAAACAATTTTTTTAAACATTGCTCATTATTTAAAGTTTTATTGTCGAGCCTCGATTTACGATCAGCCTCACCATTTGGAATCATCATCATCATCATTACAACCCATAATTGTCCCACTGCTGGGCTCGGGTCTCTTCTCACGAGGTGAGGGGT
>DWPA01006051.1:0-11290 GCA_018251375.1 Calpodes ethlius
TGTTGTGCGCACTAACTTATAAAGAGCCTATTCACTCTCCTTTTGAAGACTCCCACATTATACTCAGGAGGGAACACAGTACTTCCAACGTAGGCAGGTTAAACGTTTTTACTTACACTACTCTATAATGCTATTTACATTAAATTTAAATCTTGGGATTAAGAAAAGCTTCAAAGTATTACTCTATCCAAATTTTGACTTAAAACCTCTCCATGAACTACACTATGCCCGCCGGGGGCGCGAATGTTTTAAAATGGACCCCTTTAAAACAGGGCCGATTTTATTGCGAAAAAATACTCAGCAATTTTACGAGACAACCGGCCCAGTGTCCCCTAGGTAGTTTCGGTACCCGATTACGTTTAGGGTTAAATGTCATTGATATCGGCAGCCGGGGGTTATTCGGTTTTTTTTTTCTCTAATTTGTACGGCCCATGTGGCTAGGGTTGAACCGAGATGCTATCATTGTTTATTGATGGTCATCGAATTATTTTACAATGGTTTTGTTTCGTTATTTGTTTTATTGGATGTTTTATTAAAGGAACGATTGCGACTCCGAAATAAGGTTGGCTCAATTTAAATCTTTTTTTTTGTAGTATATAAGTCAAACTTTAGTGTGTAAAATCGTTGAATAAGCAAATATAAATAGATTTATACTTGTAATTATTTGTACTGGGCCCGCTGTACCAATTGTATTACTCTGCAATAGTCGAAAAGGTTGCGCATAAGATTAAATACTAACTTCAATACGAGGTTCCAACGTTTGAAGTCTCGTCATAAGATAATTTTTAAATCCTTTTTGAGATTGTTTACCGAACAGCCATATCTATAAGGACCAGGAAGTGCTTTTTGCAGATGCAAGGAGGATTCTAGCCAAGTATATCGACATAGGGTGGTAGAATAGCGCGGTAGAGTAGCGTGGTAGAGTGGCATTGTAGAGTAATCTATAATACTAGCGTCGTAGAGTCGGTAAAATGGTCAGTCAATCAGTTTGGTTTCATAGATGTTTTATTCGCTGTGTCACATTTAAATCCTAAAAAAAATAATACTATTTAATAAATAGGTGAGTCTAATGAGAGATGTAAAATTTGTTACATCTACTACTAGTTCATTATCACTTGCTTCGGTGAAGGAAAACATCGTGAGGAAACCTGCACATCTGAGAGTTCACCAAAAATGTTCTCGAAGGTGTGTGAAGTCTACCAATATGCACTTGGCCAGCGTAGTAGACTATGGTCCCCCCCCTCACCTCGTGAGAGGAGACCCGAGCCCAGCAGTGGCACAATGATGATTATAACAAATTCTGTTGTTGTTGTTGGTTTACAATTTTGTCGCTCTAAGTATTTACTTAAACATTAAGTAGTCATAAGGAATAGGGTTATGTAATTTTGTTATATTTGGGGTAATATACCGTATCTGCGATAATGTGACTTTGTAAGAGATGAGATACAATGCTTGCTTTTTATCGATGTAACATCGAGATTATCTATCGTTCAGATTAGATCAGAGATACATTATGAGATATAAAGACAGTCCTTTAATAATAATATTATTGGAGATATTTTAAACTAAGGATAAATCTTGACACTCTTCTACCTCCGCACGAGGAATCTCTACGTCGCGGGTGTCTTCGACAAAGGAAATTGAAGATCACTAACACCGATGACCCGAGAACAAACATCTATCTATCACATCAGGTTTTCACCACTAGCCAGGAATCAAACCCGGGACCTCTCACTTCGCAGGCAGGGTTACTACCAACTAGGCTAAGGGTTGTCAAACAACTATTGCCAGCTGCCAACGAATGGTTAAAAAAACAAAACAGGAAGTCATTTCCACCACCATCGACAACATTAATCATAAATACGGAAAACAATATCCGTAAAAATCCAACTACCCGCATTACCAGCGACAATCTTCGAATAAAATCTTTAAGTTGGAATCAGACCGTTTTAGCAATTTGGTGTAAATTTAGTGAGGGGCCGTTTTTACCAATTGTCCGCCGACAGCCGATCCGTAGATAGCTTGTGGGACCCGCATGTGCGCACACGCAACCGTCGCCATAGACTATTGTAAATACAGAAGATACTTGTCAAGCTAAGCTAAGGTTAGATGACCAGCTATCATCAGAGATATCATGGCATCTTCAGAGAAGTTGGTCAGCAACTTTGAATGGGAAAAAACCTATTAATAACTGAATGATTACAAACATGACCATTGTTTAAAAAGATAACTAATCTAAACTAACATTCTTAACTTTAACTTTTCTTTTACTGATGAATATCACTCATAAAAGTACTCATATTCTTATGAATACCTAATTCTAACAGAACCTACTAACTAACTACAGTTCCATTCCAAGTTTGCCACAGATGTCTACGGGCAGCAAGGTACAGCCGTACTGTTCGTTTGCAATCCTTATCCTAAAAACTACTCTGTAAACCTAGAAAAGACTAGCACTTCTACAACTTAATCTTTGGCAGGATGCGCCACGACTCGTAATTAATAGATCGTTACTGTCGCAGCGCATCACGTCGCGATTGTTTTTATGGTAATGCCTCCCGGAGGCTGGGGTGTGTTCGGTTCCATGTATACCATATTGCGTTGTGGCATTCAACGGGTTAAATCTACGAATGTTAAATTAAAACATGTTGGTAATAGTTTTACGACAATTTAAGGTAGGTAGGTATAGGGTTAAATATTTAGTGATGTTGAGTAGTCGATCTGTTGCAACTCAGTGACTTGATTTATTGAGACAAATGAGCTTATGATTTGATGTTTAGCTTTATAAGCAGTACGTATGAACTTTTCAGTAAGTATATTCGAGATTAAATTGGGGTTAAAGGTTAAAGCTTATATAAGAATATTTACATCACTAGCTAATAATTCTTTCTTTGAAGGATTGTCAGCAATGAACTTATTATCATGTTTACATAGTTTTATTTAAAAGTAGGTTAGTAATCAAAGAAACATTCTTGGAATAAGTAATGTTCGCACTTACTTAAAGCATTTTTTTAATTTAAGATAGACGAATAAAGCAACAAACCTTATTGTTCATCCTTTGTTGGTTCATTTGTTTTACCCTTACTAAATAAAAATGTAAAGTTTAAATGACAATTATTTATGTTGATTTTAGAAGAGACTTTTATAAAACCTTATTGCTATGATGAGTATTGTCAAGATTAATTTAAGAACTTTCATACGCTTGACTTACAGCATGAGAAGAGAAGATGATTCATGAAGCTTCAAGATCTTGGATTTGTTTTCTTACATACAAACTTTCATAACATAATTCCGTTTACTGTTCTAATTGTATTGTCCTGCCACACCTGCCTCAATATTAACGGCAATGCCCAAACGCGATAAAATAAACGCGTCAAATGATTGGTAACATTGAGTTTTACACAAATTCTAGGTCTCGTTAACGTGTATCGATTACACGTCAATTAGCGCGTAACTAATGGCTACATAGCAGTTTTGAACGTATTTACTTACCGCTTAGGACGCAGTTGCGGCAAGGACATAATAATTGGTATTTTAATAAAATGTCACGTGTGTTCTGCGTTCCATTGAACTCCGTTTCGGAACCACAACAACTTCATCGTCCAGAATCATGAAATCCCAATTAACTGCATTACATATCACTTCTTTCCATTGGCTCGTCTAATTATCTTAATGAAAATGATCTTCGTAACGCCAAGTCATAACGTGATCTCTTCATCAGACGGACAATCTGACGTCTGAATAATTAACGTTATAATCAGTTAAGTGATAATAATGACATGCGGGTCTGTTTAAGTTTGTTTGCTTTTTTGGTTGCGTCGCGGTGTCGACTTGTCGTGCGTTTACCCTTTGTTTCGTCTGATGGATTCATTAGTCTATGATGGATGCAGTTTAGGACGAGTGCCTAACAGGGTTATAAGGCAATGTGCGAAGATGAAATCCACCAATAGGATTGCTTGGTTTTCTATAGCGTGTAACTAAAACGCGCGCTGATTGGTGGATTTTTCCTCGTTACCGTTTCGATGTCGTATACATCTTTGGTGAATACTCAGCCTTAGGGTAAGTCGTTTCTAAATCGTTACGTCATTATTGTAGACAGAAGCAAATATTTGATATTAATTGAGGATATTGGTCGTTGCGTTGGGTTTGAATTTTTTGTGCACGAATTATAGAATTATATGTCTCTGGTATTCTATATTATAATAATAAATGAAAGTTTGGAGAAACGGACGGTTTCGGAAGGTGTGGATTTGGCGGAGTAAAGGCAACTCAGAAGTCCAATCCATACCGATCTAGCCTGATCTATTGAGAATTTATAATATTTTGAAAATATATAGTAATAATGATTGTAAATACTGGCATGTTAAAATTTGAAGTTCTTATTAGTGTGGAAATATAAACAATCAAATATGGCATATTTGATCATAACTTTAATAATTTTTAGTTAAATATATGTAAAATTACGCAAACGGCTGGTTGTATGTGAATAACAAAACTTAGATTAAAATTTCCGAAAAACATTTGATGTGCAGATTTCATTCTAACAATTTAGTTTTTTGATAGGTACACAAAAAAATACAAAAACACAAAAAATATAAAAAAAATAAGTTCCGCGAATTCAAAATTATCTGGAAAGGACCTAACGCAATAATTAATGGATTTTTTTATAGTTATTACTAATTGTAGAAGCACAAAATTCCCCTATACAAAATTTAAGTCCCGATGGATTCAAAATGACCTGTAGAAGATCTAACACGGTAATCACATGGAATGTTTGATAGTGCACCACAAGTTAGGTTTTTCATGGATGGGATAAGCTCCACATACTTAAAATTTAAGTACTTGGCTTAAACCAAATAAGAAAATCCTAGATTACACTCCACCACGCTACTCAAGAGTGGATCAGAAGAGGGGATAGTGACCAAGTGTTGGATCTTTTTACGATCCTCGAAGACCTTCGACATGACTTAACGATTGTTATCATAAGATATGTAACTATTATCATAACGACAAAAACTGATACTCTGTCGAGTTCAACTCTAACGATTATTAACTAACGATAACAATTGCAATCAACGATTTTACGTGCAATCGGAAGCATGGACACGCTCAAGATATATTCTCACTATCAGTTAAATATTCAACATTATTGGAAGCTCTATAAAATACAAAGTTATTGCTCCTACAATTACTAAATTCTTTGCAAAGTTACACCAATAAGTTATATGTCAGACTCAACCACAACCGGACATTCGGTCAACTAGTCAAAGATCCACCGACGAGAAAGTTGAGTCAAGAGCGCTCTAGATCGACTAATTACATGTTATTCCACTGATTAAAGCACAGCTTGGGTCTAATGAGTGAGTCACTGATGAAACGATCCTCTACACCATGCGACACGAAATTGTGTCGTATTGTATAAAATCGTGTCTTTAAACTACACTTCTTTTTGCGATATCTTTTGTTTAGTACAACTCTAATTAACGTGTTCAAAATTACACAATACAACGGCCATAAGTTTAGCACGCTAATCAATGTGATAATATACGGATTTAGAAGTAATATTTGTGTAGAATTTCATTAAAGTACCCAAGCATTTAACGCGTTAATTTTATCGCGATAATTAAGCCATATTCGAGTATGGTTGTTCACATTAATATTGACGTAGATGTAGTAAAGATATTACGACACATATGATCATATCTTGTTATGCCAATGTAACTGACTGTGAACAGTTGATGAATAAACTGAATGAACATATAAACCAACTAAAAATATAATACAACATTTATAAAGCGCAGCTATAAATCTTGTATACATTTAAATTAGCCTGATTATAATTTTGTCAATCACTTACTATGCTAATGTTTAGTAGAAAGCCGCCTTTAAGGAAAATAAATGTTTATTTCAAACAATTCAGTTTCTTTTCTTCTCTGTTTATTATTTTTGTGGTAGCTATTGACCAGCATTATGTTAGCAATTAAAATATTTTGGAAACTTCAAAAATTTATTGGGAAACAAAAAATATTTTTTGCTGTTTTGTTTTTTGCTTTTGTGTCGTGTCACACTTTTTGCTAAAACTTTTATCGAAAATCAGAAAATCACCCGCCTTTCGCGGCACACAAAATAACAAACCCATTCAAAATCCCGTCGTAAAAGTTAAAAACGCAACGATTAAAAATCTTATCGTAAAAATATAATTAAAATATGTTTTTACGGTCGTAAAGTGTAAAAGCCCTCATAATCTGTTACACACGTTCTCACAGTGGCATTCATCTTTCTCAATCAGCAGCCATCGGGGGTGAATGATTTTTATTGTTTTTGGACGAATTGCTACGGGCTCGGCGTTTGTTTTTTATCTTTGGTCTGTTATTTGATAAAGGTATAATTACTAGTTTTACTGAATTAGAAATTTCAAAGGCGATCATTTGTGTCATTGATATGCGCAGAACTCATGTACTAAGAATTCTGAAAATCGAAGGAAAGAAACGCTGGATAATGTAGTATCTTGTAGGGAAGTAGGTTACTTAATTATTTATTGTATCGATAACATGTAGCGTATTCAGTGGGGGCAAGGGGGGGAAGGGGGCAAATATCCCTTTTGGAATATTACCCTTCTACTACTTACTCTTGCCCACAATTTTCTTTACTATACGGTTCAACTTATTAAGACGAAAAATTAATCAATTCCCACCTTGACGACCAGAATATCTGATTTGCCCCACCTAGGACCAGGAGATAAGTATGTTTTTTGGTATGATTTCGGTTATTCTTTATCACGCAAATCACGACTATAATTTTATGCTATATTACAACGTAACAAAAATCGTAATAAAACATGAATTAAAAAAAGCAGAATTAACCCACATACTATCTAGTGATAGACAAAAACTATTACATATATTTATACGATATTAAACGTCAAAAAGGCCACAAAATACAATCTATTCACAATAAAAACAACGTTCGAGAGTGATAAAAGCGAGTTAGTGATACAAAAGGCTGTTTTAGTGGATTTTTAGAAGCCCGGTTAAGTTTAATCAAGTGACCGTAAAATTAATTATCTAATCGCTGCGTTTGGAATGGTCCCCGCAATAAAATTTTGTTTTGGATGTCGTTCCATAACTAGTTTATATAAGTGAATACATCGAAACTGACCAATATTGTGTTTGAAGTTTATTGAATTCAGAGTAATATATACTAATATTATAAATGTGAAAACCTTCGCTTCGTTTGTTTGTCCTTCTTTCACGACGCAACGGAGCGTCGCTATGGTATGATTTTTGGTTTGGAGATAGTTTGGAAGACGAGTACTATAAGCTACTTTTTACCGCAAAAAAACACCTTATTTTGTAAAAAAATCCATTACGATGTATTTTTTAGCCAAATTAAAAGAAGTGTTTAACTATAAAGCGTTGCCTGGCAACCATTGATAGAAAGAAATTGACACTTTTTATTGCTGATTTTATCACTCACGCGGGCGGAGCTGCGGATAACATCTAGTAAGGAAAATATTTGTGTTTAGTAAGAACGTTAGATGTAAAGACGACTCATTTAACTATTTCATATTTTGATTTAATTTCTCATCCTTTTCACACTAACTTTTAGTGGCATCCTATCTGTGTTGCGATCCTGCTGCGTAAACATTAAACGAAAACCAAAGAATGAGTTATTTTCTTTAAGAAGCGTTGATATTTAGAAAATGATTATATTTCATATGAATTGCAGATTTCTGTAATTCTTCGTTATATAAACTTTAACAATGTCAAATATAAAAAAAAGTAACTATTAATATACAATAAGATTTTTTTATTTAATTTAAACGATAATTCGAAATCCCTGCCATAAAAGAATGAACTAGACATTTCAAAACTTGAAAATAATTTCCCTCAACGCGTCCTTCAATACAATCCAACGTAAGGTGTCTTTTACAAAATATTTAGACATAACAGCGTTAGCAAACAGGGCGGAATTACAGCTATTTCCACAATATTTTGATATATTGCCCTTAATAACAGGACGGGGGACGTTTCGCTTTAAAAATCGGGGGTGAATGTGTTTGCTTACGTAGGTAAATTACCGTTTAAGCTTTCCTGTACTTCGGTCTTTATACTGAAGGGGTACTATTGTAACTTTTTTGTTAATGTTTCTTCTATAAACTCGTTAGTCATTCATATTTGTCAAGGTTTGTCAAGCATTGGTCATGAAGTTATTTAATGGATACTGTTTCAATCTTCAATTTCACTGTAAGTTTTGACCCACGCTTTACAATGAGGCCTTGGCTTGCCTAAGCCTTATATTTAGAATTAAAATTTGTGACGGACTTAGCGATTTGAACTTGTTAATTTTATTGAACATGTTGGGTATGTAGTCAGTTATGTTGCCATTGCAAGTGAATAATAACTCTTAACGACGCAGCATTTCTTTTTTTATAATTTAAGGTGATATTTAATAATCATTATTGTCTTTTAGAAACGAACAACACTAAAAGAGTCACTAATAATGCATTCACTTCGCGTATACTTTTATATGATCAGCATATGCAACTCGATTACGTTCCACAACATCATCATAATAACATCAACATAAATTAACAAAATATAACAAACAATTTTGCATTCAGCAAAAAGTAAATATTAAAGCAAGTATTATGCCAGCGTAATGAATAAAAGAAAAAAAAAACTACCACAAATGTGATAGATTGTTATCACATGTTGACTGTTTGCAAAGTTGATCAACATTAGTAACTACGCAACATATGCAAACTCTATACAACTTTGAATAACCGTGTGAAAAACTGGAATTTCGTGTATTCCAATAGTAACACCGTGCTTGTTTGAGTTTAGATTTTTTAATGAGAGTCATTAAGTCTTCCTAACGTGGTCATTAATAATGAAATTAATGATTGGTTCATTTCGCACGCGCGCGCTTTATGGCTTCCACGGTCGATCGTTTGTTTGTCCGAGTTATGGACGAGGTTATGTCCACGTCATGCTTCAATAACGGCAACAAAACGATTTAAAAGTACAAGTGTTCCATGTTCAAATTCAAATATAAGCAATATTGACAACTTTAAATAAAATATTATGGATTTTTTTCCAATTTTTTTTATACTTTTGTATATTTGTTCGCTATACAGCATGTTTAAATATACATATGTATGTATATAAACAATTATATAATATCATATCATTCATTATTACACTCTACGATATAAAGTAATGATATGAAAGTGAAATAAATATAATGTAAACAAAACAAAACAATGTGATAATCTATGTAAATGGAAAAAAGTTGAGGCTAAATTATGAGTCTTTAAACTTAAAAAAAAATAAACTGCAAAAAAAATTAAACGTCTCTTTTTTCATTGAGAAGTTATTTCGTCTGGAGTAAAATGTCAGGTCATACTTGTCATAAAAATATTTTGTCATAGAAAATAAATCAGCTTGTAAAATTTGATCTAAACCATCATACTAACAAAGATAGCAAGTTACATGAAAGTTTTTAAAAAACATCTTAAACCTAAATTTTTTTGTTTAATTGTTTAAGTGTTTTTTATACCTATAGTCTACATGAATTAACATAATTTAATATCAACGTGACGCTAAATCTCGTATATTATTACAGACCTCTTTCTAATCATTGTTCTTTTTCCTGCACTAGAGCTTTGTGAGCTTTTCCTGTGCTTTTTTGTCAGCAATGTATTAAATTTCGCTGTTCATTTATTGTCATTTGCAAACATTACTGACATCGCATTAAATTACTTAGTTAAATTTACATTGATACATTAAGTTCACGGTAACAAGTCAAATTATGATGTTATAATAAGGAATAAATGAATATATCGCTTTTTTTCTTGACTAACTTAAAACACGTACGTTCAAAGTCATCTTAACTATTTACAATGAAAGAACGGCTACCTGTGTTAGGAAGCAGCTGAAATATATTATTTAGTAACCCTTTTTCTCTGATAAAATTATAACAAATAAGAACGGTCGAAGTCGTTTTAACTACTTTGAACTATTAATATTAGTAATGACCCGAAATTATTAAGTGATAGTAACCGGACAACAGTGATAGTCTAGTGATTCGAATGTTAGTTTTACGAACCTGAGGGCGTGAGTTCGAACGAGTTTTCATAAAGTTATTTGCGTATTACAAATGAATTATAACTTGCTTCGGTGAAGGAAAACATCGTGAGGAAACTTGCACAACGGAGAGTTCTCCATAATGTTCTCAAAGGAGGGTTGCGGACAATCCACACTTGGCCAGCGTGGTTTTTGCCGTTACATTGTGAGAGGAGACCCGAGCCCAGCAGTGGGGCAGTTATGGGCTGTGATTATGATGAATTGGACAACAGTAAACATCAAAACACCTAATAACTATAATACAACAAGCCTTGACACGCTAATCACGAACAAGAGCACCGTCAACACACCCCTGTATTACACTTAATGGTGTAGATGGCTCTATTAACCCCCTAAAATTTGTTTACCTAATAGAATAACGACCTATCGTATAATAAATTGGAAGATTTCCATATCCGATAGCGGTGCGTTTATCATTTTAATACTTGAAAGTGCCTCGCGAGTAGATTCACCATGTGAGAAATTTAATTAGGACTAAAACTAAAACTTGGTGTTTAAATATTAAATTTTATTTACAAGTCAAGGTATTATTTTATCTATAAATGAAATAAACTGTGAAGTTTATTTAAAAATATATATATATATTATTCTGTTGTTTTCATGTTAATGTTATGTTTGACACACGTTCTGATGTGCAATAAATATGGATACAATAGATTTTATCACGTAAATATTAATAAAATAAACATTATTTGGCGACGAGAATTTAAGATACCGTTAAATATAAACAAAATGATTTGGGTAGCCTCTTGTTGACTAAATCTTTTATTTTTCGTTCACTTGGCCTTGATATCAACAGTTTGTTATAGTGAGCTTGTTATATACGATTAAGGGTGTTAGAGGACAGTAAAAATGTAGTTCTTTGTAATCCTACATTCTACACCTAATTGCTTATTCTAACACTTTACAATACTTTAAATATTGAGTGTATTTAAAGTTATAAATGTAAGCATTTATAAACCATAAGGAATCCACATCGTAGTGATTTCTAAGCAGGTGCATGATTTTAAATAACTATATAGGTATGTGTACATTTGAACAGTTTTTGTAACAAACAGTATAACAAAAATATTCTTATGCTATTTTCAATGGCCTTTACCCATAGATGTACGATTCCTGAGAACACCCAAAATCGCCTATAT
>DWPA01006052.1:0-11289 GCA_018251375.1 Calpodes ethlius
TGTTATGTTATAACGTAATATGGTTTATTAAAATATGTCAGACAGAATTAAATTACAATTCTTTATAAGGACACAATGTTTTCTTTAAAACATGTAACTTTCCTCAAGAAAATTCCTAAGTTTCTGTCAGTTGAATCATGTTATTGAGCAATACTTCAGCTGGACATGTCGAGATTAAATATTAGAGCAACTTTAAGATTGTTGGCAACTTTTGAACCTAACAAAAACGGTAGCTCGGGTTTTATATGAAATTTTGTTTAATTTAAAATTTTAGTTTCTTTAAAGGAAAGTAATATTTGTTTTTCATTTAGGTAATTTGTTTATTGGTTTACTTGACATTTCTTTACATATAACGCTATAACTATGTGTTATAAAGGAAGAAACAATAAGATTTTTGTTATTTAAATGGTTCAATTTAAAAGCAGACGAAGATAGTTTTTTTTCAACTATCTGAGTTCAATTATTTTAAGTTTTACAGTTCGTTATGACGTAATTTAATATATTAATTAGTAAAGCTATAAGATTTTTAGGATAGTTAATAATCAATGTATACACAATTACACATATAATTATTTAATTACATATATAATTAATTTATTAACGTGTGTACACACATATACATCTTAACAAGATTATAGACAATATTTGTAAGGATGTATACAATATAATCCCTGGAGCATCCTACAGTTCATCAAAACTGTAGGGCTTGATGACCAGATCTAATTCTCAATCGGGTACGGCTACAATTGATCAATTATGGTCGCAGTGGCCCTTGGGATTTGTGTCCCTTTTCCGAACATCAAATAATAATAAGGGTGTATACATGTATACTATAAAACTGTCTACTGACACTTATTTTCGATGGTCCGCGCAGGTAATCAGCACCAAGTTCCTACATTTCGTGCCGAACCAGCGCCGATATCAAATTCTAACCTAGGCCGATATCGGTAGGCTCAAACTTATAGCTCGTATTGCAAGGAAATACGGTACTATTTTCTAATCATTTCACTATAGACGCGCTTGTTTTATGTAACGGTTATCTGAGTGAACGTGCGCCGATAAGTACTGGTAAATTGATGCTGGTAGCTTGCTTTCTACGTGTAAAAGCCCTATGTCATAGAAGGTTAAACGAAAATATATTTTGCGAACTGCTACTTAAAGGTTTTTGTCCACTAGACAAATATCGACAGATAAATTATCTTTATTTACACTGCTACTGATGTAGTGACGGCTTAGTAGTTTGTTCATTCGTTATTTACTGGGGTAGATTGAATCCTGCGCACCTCCTGCGCGTCATATGCCTGTTAGAATTGAATAATTTTAAAATTTCATTAAGATTTGCGAGTTACATGTCCGTTATGAAGACACATGAGGTTTATTATCTATCTTCCTTAATCTTTGGATAAGTAAGTAGGTAAATAAATACAAACTCTACCATAGTTTTACAATTATTAGGCAGCTGATATGAGGATAATGGGTGGATAACTTATTAAAAACGGCTAATAGTGGACTATTTATTTCCCTAAACTATTTTTTACGAAATTCTATATGACTTGTTTTACACCCCGAGATATTATGTTATATAAATTAATTTTGATTTGTTTTATTTTAACTAATTATTTTTTACATTTAACAGATCAACTATAAATCGTTTTATTTTTGGTTATCATTATCTTAGCTGGGAATCGAACTCGGAAGCCTTCAAACAAGTAGATGCATACATTACCTTGTATAACTATTACTGAGGATCGCAGTGCGTGTTATGTTTATAAATTGATTGATATATAGCTTAAATTATAGATGGACGATGGTATAGCGTCGATGAGGCGCTTTACGTTACCTAATATCTGTAGCAACGCCTGTTATTATTGTATAATATTGGAAAGGGTGCAGATTGTTGTTTCTGGAACGCAGCGATAGACCTGTTTTATCTCCCACATTGATCGATGTTGCAAACGCCCTTAATCTATTTTCGATTCAATGTAAGTTCAAACGAAACTGTATTTCAATCACGATTGCTTTTCACAAAAGGCGTTACTTCATAAATATGATCTCGTAGGTTAGTTGGTAGTGACCCTGTCTTAGTAGCGAAGGGTTCCGGGTTTGATCGTCGAGCGAGACATATATTTATGAAACAGATAAATGTTTGTTCCCGGGTCATGGGTGATAGTGACGTCTTATTTGTATTGACCATGCCGCTCACGATGCAGTGTTTCTACTGTGAGCGTATTAGAGTGTAAGAGTTAGTTAATTAAAATCTATGACTTCAAAACAAATGCGAAGCGTCTCGAATAGTTCTGTAATTGTTATAATTTACTTATAGGATAATGATATTGGCTGGCACCACATCGGTAATATATTTATACTGGCGTCCATAGACAACGCTGACCGCTTCCCATTAGGTGGCACGAACGGTAATTTGTAGACATTTACATAAAAAAATATTACTATAGATGTTATGATATGACCAGTGTAGTGTGACTTGGGTAATCATCTTGAAATTTAATTGAAGTTTTTGTATTCATCATATAAAGAAAATGAAATACTAATTGATTTCACGTATCATTACTATATAATATTAAAAATTAGTTGTTAAATTAAGTTTTGGGATGATATAGCCCAGTCCATAATGCCTCTGTTGTTCATACAAGGAGTTTCAGGTTTGATTTGTAGCCTGGTGGAAATTTACATGAAGGATACATTAGTATTTGTTATAAAGTATGTGTATGTCTCGTTTCTTGTGATGTTAGGATATAAAAAATGATTAGCCTCACTCACAAAAAAACGTAGCAGTTAGCTGGTGAAAGGAATTTTTAAATATAATAAACAAAATATTAGTATAAATGAATAAATATATTTTTGCTCCCCATTTTAACAAATGTACTCATGAAGAAAAATAAGACTAAGCAGCCTTATTGCTTGGGCTTATAAGTCTCTTGCGAAAGAGTGTGGAAGGCAAAATTTTGTATCGAATAAACTTGACAATACGTAAAAGAACTACATAGAAGCATCATTTATCGTCCATGATAATATATAATGAAATACGATCTAATTTCTACAATAGTATCTTAGTCTTCATCGCTCTCCCACAGCTGGGCTCACAATATGAGATGTATATATGTATACAGGTCATAGTCTAAAACGCTGGCCACGTACGGATTTGCATGTCTCACACATTGAAGACAATAAAATCATGCTCTTTGATGTACAGGTATCCTAACATTTTCCTTCACCAATGCAAGGATGACAATACGCTTAATTTTAAAAACTTGAATTGCGCACTGGATTGGGACCTGTGCAATACCAATTAGCAAACCATTAGGTATAATATTTATCTGGTGCATTTTGTCCCAACGTTATCTAGCCGGCACTGTATCTCGCTCCACATGTCAAGAATGCACAGCTCACAGGTTGTGTAGTTTCGAAATTAGTAAACCGGTAAGCGAGAACTGTTATTGCTTTTAGAACATTAATTTGATACAACCATAATTGTGTTTCGTTTAGGTCTTAGTACAGAAAATATAGGACACGTATTTCCCAACCCTACAGAAATAGATTCGTAACATGAAAGTAAAAGTACTACATACTACATACCTATGTATATGACTGATGTTGAAATATAAATTTACTCGTAGAAATGTATACTGAGAGATAGACAAATTTTAAGATTATGTTAAGTGAATCGGTATTTAGAAGACGGTTTTTATTATCTGTATTTTAATACGAGACCATTATACCTTTATGGAAAACCTTTGCAACCCATTTTAAGAATAATAAAAGCATGTTGGAGACTTAAGTGTATTGTTAAGTTTTTTACCGAGAAAAAAGGCACAAAACTAAACTTTCATATAGTACGTGTATATTTACAAATACGAGTATATTTAATTTATTTAAGTATAATATATATAAGAATATTAAAAATATTAATGTAAATTCACCTTTTGACAAATTGAACTATAGTCGAATTGCGAATGTTGTGCAGTCTTGTATGGTTTAAATCTGGAGAGACATTTGATCTATGTGTAAAGTTGAATCTGTTTTTGCTGTTCCTAATGCGCCTACATAATTACTAAAGGAATCAACTTGCAATATAATCGATATTTAAAATATTGGTATATTAGGATACCTGTTAATTGGCCTGTAAAATTGTTTATAACGAAAAAAAACAACCCAGACCCAGCCACAGTTCCGAGTTCGAAATTAAAATTTATCTTAAAACCTGTATGATAGACGGAGTAGCCAGAGTAGCCCTAGGTTCACTTAAACAGCAAACTATATAACCGATAAAGTTACGTCGGACGGCGGATCGCGGACAAAGTTCAAAAATTAAATTACTTTAGACTTTCGCTGACGCGACCCGAAGCCACGCTGCCTACAATATCACTACATGATAAAAAAACTAATTTCAATAACTTTTCTTTATAACTTTATAATATTCTGTATAACTTCATGGTATATATTTTGTGAATATATATAATTATTCGCCAGAAAAGTTTACAATAAAGAATGTAAAAGTCTCATAACAGCATATGCCAATTGTTTTGAATGTGGTTACTATATTTTATGCAGGTAAGGATGACGTTACCCGAAGTGATGAGACGATTAGTGTCTTATTCAATATATAATAATAAGCTAAATGATATTCATGATACATTCGATCCTACTTAACTAACCTATAAGTAGTGATATAAATTTTATGACAATACAATAATATGATATTAATCATCTGATCTGATTAAGGATTCCGATGCTGGCCGTAGCAATAATTCTATAATGTAAAATGCGTTTTTATAAAGATTATTATTAAATATTTGTTTAATTGGAAGTAAATACTTACCTACTATATAATATTTTTATGATTCGAAGTTAGACTTACATTATAAATTCTAAGACTTTGTGTTGAACTCTTATGTTCGAATTCAGTAAAAAATTTGGTTTGATTTCATCACACGATTGATACTTATGGCTCGTTGATTACATAATCAAGATTTTTTGATATAGGTTATAGATATAAATTAATTAATCAATGATCAAACTGGTTTACTTCCAACTTAGGTTAAAAGTACATACGTGATCAAGATAATTATTTAATGTGTCCATTTTGAAATATTTCTCTCAATATTAAATTATTGACACATTAATTGAGGCGTGTTAGACATACTTTAAATTTTTTAACAAGTAATAATTGGAAAATAACCTCTAACAAATGCTTCGTAAAAATAATTGCACGTTTTTTCTTTTCCCGGGTGTTAACTGTTTTTCTTCATTTATTTGTCAGTTATTGACGGCTTAAACAATTATCGTAAAAAGTAACTGTTTTTTTTTATTTTATTACAATAATGATATCTACTGAACTGTTATGTAGAGTTTTATCAAAAACTATAGTCCTCATATATGCAGTTATTGAATGCATCACAAACACAGAGTACTAAATGTACTCCCGCATTATATGAATCTGTTTTTCCAATGATTTTTAATTGTTTTGTTTAATAGCTATTAACGAGGTTAAGTATTTATTAAGCTCGCCGTAGTCGAACTGTGTTATACATAAAAAAGTATCTACTCTCAATTAATATAATTAAGAAATGAATGAGAATAGAAAAATGTTAGAAATGTACATACTAATGTGTTAAATAATGCTTTTGGTCGAATTTCGACCACTAGTTCTTTCACTTATGATAATTATACACGCAATACAAGTTTTAAAGGCGAGGCTCAAACTTTTCTACGTTTTGAAACAATTTAAGCCGTTCAGCACAAAAACCAAGTCGTATTATTGGAATCCATTCAACTATGTGTCGGTGGTAAACCGCAAGGTACAAGTGCTAGGATGTGGAGGGGTCCTATATTTATAAGCCTAGGACAATTGTACACAGCAGCTAGACTCAAAACTTTAGACGTGAACGCGCGTTTAGTGCTATTAGTTTTCGAATATGTTGGTGAGTGTAATTCAAATGTTATTTATTTTTAATAGTGTCTTCATTGGGCGGTGTAAATTGAACCCTAATGCATTTTATCAAACGGCTACTTTACTTCATATTTTCACTAATGAAAGATTTAGTTTTTATATTAAATTTATTTGTAACTCATATAATACGAACAATTTAGCTTTCCGCGCATATTCTTCATTTAAAGTATGACTAAGCCTAACATCGCACACCAACATATGTGCATTCTACGAAAGAAAATCCACATGTTCATACTTTTTCTGGCCATGTTATTAGTATTTTCCGTTAAAATTATAATATGTACTTTATGTATTATAATTTTAATTTTAGGGACGTGTTAATTAACTGATAAATATAAAGTATATTTTGTAACATACTGTTTCAACTTTAATTTACATTCTGAGCTTTATTTTCGGTGTGTGTCATAGTATAACGACACTAAATATGTGCCATTTGTATAAGTATAAAATGTTTGCATTTTCCATGCAGGCTAGTGCAGTTTCCAAAATATTTAAATAAGCGATTACATAGTAGACATGTATTTAGTGTTAAACCGATTTAAATGAGTAGTTATCAATTTGACAAGTGCATAATTAATACTAATAACTCATTAACACGACTATCTACGAAATTAGTAATTGGGGTAAAACCTTTTTTAATTCAAAATTAGTATCATGTAGGGAAAAAGGATTAATAATAAAGGATTTATAATAATGAGGGTTTTAATTGAAACCTTTTTTTAACATATTTAATAAACTCTGTAACGGCTAAATTCATTAAGCGAAATGTGTGTGTTTAAAGCAAAAAATACTAAAAATATTGGTAAAATTTTTGTGTGTATGCAAGAAAATCAAAATGGCCAAGATAAATACATATATCTGCTTTTAAAAAACTAAATTTGGCTAAACAAAATAGTCATAAAAACTTTAGTTGTAATTTTTATTAAACACATCTTTATTTAGTGAAGTGATATTATTTTATAGTAATCCGGGTCTGGAGTTACTATAAGAATGAAAGTACTCGTCAATACTCATTGAATGAGGCCAAACTTGCTAGGGTTGTGTGGTATTATTCAGGAGTTTCTATGGCAACCTTCGAGCTCCATAATCAAATCAGGTCGACGGTTCCGAATTGGCACCGGAAATAAGTTAGTATGCAAAATTTCAGCTTCATTGGATATCAAGAAGTGATTCAAATATCGATTACGAAATTCCGCCCAGATGTATCTACATAAATAATTATAAACAGACAGAGTGAGTTGAATAAAAGTGTGTAAAAATTATAAAAAGATGTATTTCAAATAAATTACCTTGAAAGTGGAAATGATCAAAAAAGAGACCTACAATTGCATATTTTCTAGTTTGGTAGCATTAGTCACAACCTGCCTGAGTATGAATAATAATAGGTACATTTTCGTATTTTTTCTTTATTACCTTCTAAACTACGGTCAATCCGGATAATTTACACAGTGAAGTCAGGTATCAGGTTAAAGTAAGTACCTATTTTAAAGTAATTACTGAAGCAACTATTTTTATTCAATTAATATTTTTGTTTTGCCAGGTTTTAGTGCTCCTGTCTTGCGTAAGCGCCGTCCTCAGCGTACCGATCGAGTATGGCGGTGCATATGCGCATGCGCCGTTAGTCCATGCACCGATTGTACATGCACCAGTTGCGCACGTGGCAGTTGAGCCCGTGGTAAGTACCATCGCTGCTGCACGGTTCTTTGGTGGTTTTGTGATTCGAATACTGCACGGATTTTATTTTTCAAAAAAGTTATGTCTTACAAGTTTGCTTCGGTGAGCAAAACTTGCACACCCGAGAGTTCTCCATAATGTTCTCAAAATCTTCAGACACTGAAGTCTACCAATTCGCACGTGGTCAGGGTGGAGGACTATGGCCATTTCCTCTCACATTGTGAGAGGAGACCCGACACCAGCAGCTGAACAGTTATACGTTATGATGATGATAATCTTAAACGTTACATTAACTTATCTTAAGTAAAATAAATATATTACATGATATGTTATTTTTTCAGTCGTACCCAAAATACGCCTTTAACTATGGCGTAAAGGACCCTCACACTGGTGACATAAAATCGCAACAAGAAGAAAGAGACGGAGATGTCGTAAAAGGTATTTAAGTTCTAAAAAGATGATTTCTTTCTTTTTTTCTTAAAATAATTGTTCAGAAAATATTTCAAGACGATTGTAATCCTTTCATTGTAATCCTTAAATAAAAAGGTTTGGATCCATTCGAAATATTTTCACAATATATATACTAGTAGATACAAGTGTAAGTTTAGATTTGAATGACCAGTCAATCAAATAAAGGAAGTAAGATAATATTCTCCGGAGATAATATACTAGTGTGTTTATTTTGAAGGTAGTAATCGTGTCTAAAAATTTTTCATGTATGTGCTACCTTACCTTATATTTTTTTATTCATACAAACTTTTACCACTATTTTGTCCCTTTGATATAAACGTTTAATAATAATCCGTATTACTTTCCTATACTGTTAAGAAAACTCTGCGTTAAGTTTTAAGCTTAAGGTCAACTTATTTAGGGTGTGGGTCTGCTTAGCAGTAGCTGGGAGGTCAATTAAATAAAACACCAAAATTGTATGTAACATTACAGGATTAGCTTAATGCGTTATATTGACGAAATATATATTAATTACAGTAAAATAAAAATAAATCCATCTCATTACTTATATTTGAATATTTTATTCCTAACAGGTAGCTACTCGTTGGTTGAGCCTGATGGCACGACACGTCACGTCACTTACTCCGCAGACGACCACACCGGGTTCAATGCTATAGTGCACAAAACGGGACATGCAGCACATCCGGTAAAGTATTACTTCGTTTTGTAATTAACAGGTTGTATTCTCAAGTATTCTATGTTGTATACTTGAGATTCGTTCTACAATCGGAAATTCAACCATATTTTATTATGTTAAGGACTATTTTCAAATTGACACTTGTATGTATTAAAATTTTAATTTTCTGCAGTTTTTCTTAGTAGAAGTTTACGACAAATCTCGGAACCATGTATTATTGTTCAGAAACGAACACAAAATGTTCCTTTTTAGGTATATACATAAATTTAAACAAGATTGAAGTCGTTATATTATTTAAGACAAGCTGTGCCCGCGATTTCGTCCGATTTAACAAAAAGTGTAGGTATATTCATATGCATGTAATAAAAAGCCGTTATTTAAATATTACATAGAGACACTCCAATTTTATTTATATGTTTCATTATTTTGAGTTTGGGCAGTCTGATTCACTCTGAACACCAGTTTATATAATAATTCTCATCTGCACATAGATTTAGCTGTAGCTGTACTATACTTGAGTGAACACAAACATGTACGAATATAACGCATTCAAGTGAACCGAATATATTCAAGCAACTTACAGATAAGAACAATATCAACACGAAATAGGTACAATTTATTCTTACAACAATAAAACTGTCTTCCAAAAACGTTTTGCCGAAAATTCTTTAGTCAACTATAAATATTATTATTTTGTAGCAACATAAATTTTTATGCGTTTACAAATAAATGCTTTCAACTTACTATACAAAGACTATACTATACTATTGAAAGAGTTTAACGATTAAAACCCATATTAAAGTAATGTGGCATGAAGTATACCTATAAAATAATTAATAAATTGAGGTAGCAATTATTTATACTTACAGTAATTGCAAAAGATATGTTGTTTTTCACCAAACAACTTGTTAAAGATTATTTAGATTGCACGAAGTTGATTTCTCCGAGATATTTCACGTAGACCGTAATTGCGTAAATCTTATCGGTGCGTAGGCTTATAAGGAAGTTGGCGGACTCTCTTGGTCAACATTATTTCATTAATTTCACTCACCTACCTGATAATATGTGAGTACGATTTATGAAGCCATTGTACATATTATTGGAAATTGTATTACTTAATTTTTAATAGTATATTACTTATAATTGTATAAGTCATACACTTATAAAGTTGATTGTTAACTCTAAAATAATAAAAATAAGAAGTTTAGGTAGATAGTGCTTATTACTAAACATCTTTTTTCCATGAATGGTCGTAAAGACGTAGGTTCAGTGTGTGATCACTTTAAAAAAATCTTTTTTATTTATAAGAAAGTACCTATTCCGTCTAAAAATATGACAAAATTTATAGTCTTTATTTTTTTCATAAAGTAACACAATCTCCAGGAAAATATATTACAAAGGCTTTATTTAAGTGTTTAATATATAATTATTCAGATAACATAACATGATTGCAGTTTCAAATATCAATTTGATGAATACAATAATGAAAAGAGGACAATAGTAAAAAGTGTGTAAAAAAAAAAAAAAGAATTTTGTAGGTTCCAATGAGTTGTATCAGTGTAGCTGTGAGTAAACAATTGTGAAATGAAGCGGTTGAGTGAATTTAACCTTGATGTTAGTGAGTTAGTGGCACACTTAGGGAGTTTGTCAAAAAAAGTTTTTTCTTGCGTCAGCCATCAACGATTACAATAACAAACAACGTAAAATGTCCAAACATAAATTTTATGACGAACTCAATAATAATTTAGTTCGATTTATTTTCTAACAAATAAGCACGTACCTCTGATTCAATTTAAAAAAAAATCTTAAATGAATATGAAAGAAGACTTTATTTTTATATTTTTTCCCAACTACATACTTATTAAATAAGGAATTTTTATACATTTTATATATTATACTTATTATATAGGCTGTTATCTGCACAGATTATCACCCAATTTTTACGAGTCGTTACGTATTTCCCGAATCTCAGATATTTAATAAATATAATACTACATACATCTATTATATATAATACACGTGTCTCGATGTCCGAGTTAAATTCCGAATTTAACGTTTTTTTTAAATGTGTGTTTTGTTCGTAATTGAATGATATATAGGTGGCGCTGTGGTCGTTAAGAGGTCAGCAAAATCCTTATCGATTTAAATGCCACTATAGCAAAAATTATTTAATGTGATGAGCAGTTAGTAAAGGTAAATTTGGACAGCCAAATTATGACAGGTATTAAAATACAAACAAATTCTAGAAGGTTCATTAGTACTATATCACTATAAAAAACTTCGGAAAAAAATTTGTTAAATAATGTTGTTGCCTAGATAACTAATGTGTAAGTGTCAATATTCAATAATTTAAACATTTTTATATTTATAAATGTCGTGAGCTGATCGTAAACCGCATTCAGTTTTATTACAGGAATAATAAACTTTAATTGGCAATATCGTTAAAGTTTACGATTGTATCATTTGACCAAAGACTTGCTATTTGACGATGCTACATATA
>DWPA01006053.1:0-11289 GCA_018251375.1 Calpodes ethlius
TAATTTATACAAATTAGGTTATTCTAGCAAAGTTTTACTGCGTCTATTATATTAATATCTCTTGTTGCAATTTAAAAACCAAAACATGAGGAAAACAAGTGTTGCGAGCCATTTATGAAGCAAAGGCGCTGTACAGTAAGTGAGCGGTAAGACAGGAGTCCGTTTAACTCTAAAAGGCAAGCAATTGGAAGTACGAAACGAACCTAGAATATCGGATTCTGCTGGAACCGCGGCTGCGGGGTCGCGCGCGCGGCGAGCGGGGCGAGCGCGGGGCGCGCGGGGAGCGGGGAGAACGGGGCGAGCGGGGCGGCGAGCGGGGCGACCGCGGGGAGCGCGGAGAGCGCAAGGAACGCTGCCTGCTCGGCGACCGCGTCGGACTGCGCGAGCCGGTGTGCGCGCGCCGCCGCTCCTCCTCCCGCCGCTTGGCACGCATCTCCTTCTCCCGGATCATCCGGTTGAACGCCTCCAGCGGATCGTCGCCCACCCTACGGCACCATACACTATTATTCTCGATGACCCACTGAAACCGCCTCCTCGACCACGTCTAACTCTACGTACGGTACGTTAAATTGCAAGCGCGGCAACGATCGTATCGAACGACTTGTTTACCGACAGGAAATTCGAATAGACGACTGTGATCGATTGAAAGACTGGCATGGAATTAATGATCGAGTCACTGAAAGGAATGTACCCGTTGGAGGGCGAGTCCTTGATCCCCGGCGGCGGCGGTTGGTACGGCTCAGGCGGTAGATATCGGTCGTGGAAGGCCGGCCCGCCCTGGGACCGCATTGGACCGTGTCTTGAGAATGGTGGGCTGATGGATCGCAAACAAAATTATTAGAACAAATAATAACAGTACAAGTAAGAAGTACTTGACACATATCTATCTACACTTTTAGTACTCACTTGGTATCAAAACGTTGAGTAGGTGGGGGGACACCTGGCATGAACGGCGGCGGACCACGATTATACATTCCCTATAACAGGTAAAAACGAAAAATATAATATATTACTATTATACAGACGCAAATCATTATAAAGCCACTATAACGTTATAAAATATAGGCAAATCTAGTCCATAAGAGACAAAATACACACATGTGACATCGGATCGCGGCGCTCATCAATTGTAGGTGTACTAGCCCTTTGCTCCTCCAATCTTGGCATCTGCGAAAACCCAAAGCAAACATCAGAAACACGTAATTTTTCCGAAAGATGATTTAATTCAATGTAAATGGAAGTTACATTTCAATCTAACAAGTTCAAAAACTTACATTAATGGGAGCATTGGGTGGCACCTCCAAATCCGGTGGTTTTATGCCGGGCGGCGGTCCTGAAGTGATAATACATAATAAAAATAATTATACATTCCAAAAAACATTCCAAAGGTGTCTCATTGCGCTTCAGTTTTCCGAAGCAGAGTCTCTGAACTGAAAGTTTATTCGTTTTTGTTTTCCGATGTGTTAATTTTGTCACCAGTTCGATATTAATCAGATGGAATACAAGTTTAAATCTTCGGCAGACTACAGATTACTGTGCATAATTTAGTCCATCACCATATTATAATATGGTCTGCCGCTACATTAAAGATATATTGATCTAGCCAAAATTATCCGCTGGCATAGTAAAACAATTTATTTTCTATACACTAGTAAACTACACATAGGCCTAATACCATTGTACACACAATAAATACAATGCCATATTAAATGTGTACTATGTAAGCTGTAACAAAAACGAATAATATTAACAAGAAAATATTGTTACATCTAACTGCCTAGGTTTTACTACAGATTAATGTGTTTCCGTGCAAGAAGATCAATATCATCAAATTTTGTTACAAAGATAATAACATTTATATCAGACGATATTGCCATTCAAGAAAGTGGTAAACGCTCGTAATACGTTGTACAGTTATATAATAACTCATTTAATATCCTTGGGTGGCATACTTATCTTCTAAATATAAAAATAAAAATGGTCTTAATCTGAAAATCAAGGACATTGAAGGAGCTATTACTATAGCTGGTAACAACGTTGTTACCAACAAATAATTGCAAATATTTACTACCAATATTACTTATTGTTAGAGAAATTCATCTACGACCACTTTAAAAGAGTTAGTATATACGACAGCATAAGTTTCCATGATTTGCGCTCGCAATTGAAATGTTATCAAGCGATTTTCTAGCAATATATCGTTATTACCGATAAATTATCTGCGCGAACCTTATTATAACAGTGCCAACATCAGCAAATAGGCATAATCAAAATATAAATTAAGTTACAAATGCTGAACTATTGACGGTGACATTAAGAGATAGTATAATTATTGAAAATTCCATCATTCCCCCACTATGTCAACGTGGTGGAGTATGCTTCAGACCTACACGAGAAAAAATCCCGAACACTGTAGTGGGCATTAATGGTTTCAACCGTTATATATTTAGACATCATTATAACATTGGTATTCGTCTACAAAATAATGTGGATAATTTAAAAAAGACTACATAATCTTACAATGAAATAGAAACACATTTATGTTCGATTTTTTTCTTTACTTTGAAAACTGCAGTATATGTTTAAACTATCCAAAAAACATATTTTCAAAACATTCACGACGAAAAATCTGGCTAAACATTTTCACAATGTTAATCGTTAGTGACAAGGAGTCTGCACATAAAAATAAATATGTTTCAGAATATAGACTGACCACGCTTATTCTTAAGAATATAAAAACACATACGCAACACGTTTATATCGTTCGATTAATTTAATTGGTTTGTATTTCATAGAACAAATTTATTTTGTAATTTACAATATAGAATACACAGCTATATTGGGTGAAACGATGTGTTTTAAGTCTATGAAAATATTAATTTGTACTTATTAGTACTTGGGTATCTTCCGCAACTAAAAGCAATTTTTATAATTTAAACGTGCTGACGTACAATAATTTGGCCTTTTGTGTTTAGTCCTGTAGATCATGAAATGTAAAAAAAACAGTGAACTCTCTGTTTGTTAAGTTTATACTTTGGTAGGTGCTGAGCTTTATTATTATGAATAGAAAAATGTGGAAACAGAGCGAAAACAAAACACAAAAGTATTTAAACTTTTAATAATATTTATTTTACGGTTGAATTTTTATCACCAGGCCAACAATAGCCATCTTAAAAACGTCTACCATGGTTATAAACAATAGTATTGAATATTATTACTAATATTAAACGATAATACTGAACATGACATATGAAATTTTAAAAAAACTTGTTTCACGATAATAAATATGATTATTCCCCGTGATAAATACTCGTATACTAGTTAAACCAGGATTCAATAAATGATATTCTGACCGCAAAACTTGATATTTTTTTCTAAGGACATCTATCAACCGCAGAACATTTTACTGCATAGTAGCGACTTCACAATTTAGCCAAGACTACAGTGTAGCAAACGACAACACCGAAGTTATATAAACACGATACTTTTCTGGCCATGAAAAAACACGAACGAAAAAAGTTAATAAATCATGCACATGCCATAAGACTCAATTTACAATTTCCGATTTTAAGTCCGATTTACGAATAATTAGATATATTTTGAATCTGTATGTATTTTTACTAACAAATAAATATTAGAACGTTTGTAAAAATAATTTGTGACTAAGCAGAATTGGAATGCGGATTTTTATTATGTAACATTAAAAAACTACTGTCGATTGTTTTCTAAAATCGGACTTAGAATCGTAAGTGTATCCTGTGTCCAAGCGTTACGTGGTGAGTACCGTAGTGCGGCGGTCGGTGCATGTTCGCGTGTCGGCGGTCACGTTCGCGGT
This sequence comes from Calpodes ethlius, assembly GCA_018251375.1. Classification (NCBI taxonomy): domain Eukaryota; kingdom Metazoa; phylum Arthropoda; class Insecta; order Lepidoptera; family Hesperiidae; genus Calpodes; species Calpodes ethlius. The sequence continues at coordinate 3,836 of DWPA01006053.1, forward strand.
CGCGGTCGCGCGGGTCGCGGCGGTCGCGGGGCTCGCGGCGGTCGCGCCGGTCGCGGCGCGCGGGCGGCCCGCGGTGCGCGTGCGCCGGCGGCACCGTCACCGTCACGTTGTCGTCGGCCGAGCCCTCCGACTCTTCCGCGCCGCGGCCCGCAGCCGCAGCCGCAGCCGCAACCGCAGCCGCAGCCGCAGCCGGCCCATCCACATCTACATCCACATTCGGGCCGTTACAGTACTACTACGACGATATGGCTTCAAGCGTTTGACTTTGCGGAAGCGCGTTTATCTCAATTAACCTGTCACGAGTGCCAAGCCGATAAAATTATATAATAAATTTGCTCCATAGTAGAAAAGAAAGCCACTATTTAATAATTTAAATTTTAACAATGGTTGCAGTAACAAAAAATAAACTTTGACAGGAATAAATTAATTTAACTACCCATTTTACTATTATACTGATACTCAATACAGAAATTTTATACGCCCATACTTATTGCGTAAGAAATCCTTAGTCAAAAAATTTCTGTGATTAATTTTAAACTTACAATAACACTCTGTAAATATTTTTTAATTTACATAGTTGTTGATAATCGTCAACGCGCCATATGTTCGTGGTCGTACTGCTCCCTCGCCTCGCACGTCGAATGCCGTACGACACCGCCACATGAGGCACGTCGTCGACACTTCCACCAGTCGCACTAATATCTTACAACCTTTCACTATATTTCGACATGCACCGATAGCCCCACCGCTCGTGTGAGTTGGATTGGATTAGACCACTTTCATTCGCACACCAAACGTACTGACCATTATTAAGCGCTCCCGGCTGCATAGGTCCATTCGGGGGCTGTATGACGGCCGGTGGTACGCCAGGATCTGAATTGATAATATCAAATCATCCTATAATACTAACACACCAACAATGCTAATGTATAGTATAACAGTAACAATCGCAACGCTATGTATAGCAATCAAGAACGCACATCACATTCATCATTAAATCCATTCGACAATAATGCAATAATTATCATATATATTTTTTTCTTTAATCTTTCTTAAATTCTTTAAAAAATTAAATTAATGTATAATATTAAAAATCACACTAAATAATAGAATAAATTACAGTATCAGATTAAGTAGATAATACGGAATACGCGTAAAATGGCGTCGGATCTAACAATTATAATAAACTGAATTTACTTGAAAAGTAAAACTTAATTCGCAAAATATTTTTAAAGACGTAACGCGAAGGGGATTGACCTCGCCGTCCGCGCCTCTTCTTATCTCTCGTATATTCTAACGATACCCAATAATTGCGTACTACTTAGTAAATACATTTTTCTACATATATACAAGTTAACAAATTATAAAACTTTATTACTACTCGTCTTTGCCCAACTTCAATCAACTTCACAAGTAACTTATGGGCGATTTAAAACTATTGTAGAAAACTTACCGACTTGCGGAGGATGTGCCTGAACGGGAATCCCAGCGGAAGGCCTGTGCGGTTGCCGCCGACTGTAGCCAGTTTGATTGCGGAAAGCTGAAACGGAATTCCTTAAAAACCTGCAACAAAGAAAATTGACTTAACCTCAATTCACTCTAACGTCAATCGAACCCAGGGTAATCGTCATTCATACCATTGACATGGCATATTGACGGCTATATCAAAACTTAATACACAAATTACAATGACAGTTGATTGACAAAGTTCGTAAGTCAGCGAACTGCACTGCGCAGTATTTTGTTTTTTTTTATAATCTAATCAGTTCAATGCAAAGATTTGAAGGAATCCACCAGTCCCTATAGAGTGTTATTTTCAGGATAACCTTGATGTTGTTTGAGTTATCTTTATTATACCTGTTTAACCAGTAAAAATATAGTACAATAATATTAATTTACCTGTTTGGTATCAATGTTGTTGGTGCTATTTCCTTTTCACGACAATCTGGACATTCATGGTCCTCAGATTCCAGTAATGCTCCTCTGATGCCTAAAAATATTGCACATAAATTATTTATTGTTGTAAGTAATTATAGACAGCTTTATTTCAGTTGACCTAATATATATTTTTCTTTTTAAACCTGTAAAAACTTTAGACATAGGACTCAAACGAAATCACAGCATAATGATTATGTTTAAATTTCGTTAGGAGAGTCTGATAATGAATGTGAACAGTGAAGTCCTTGCAAACACTGTAGTTTTCAAATATTACCAATTAACTTAAAAGCTTTTCAAAATTTGGTGTTTTAATTTGAATATTAACTTGAGCTTTCAAAATGAAACAGATATACCATAAATTTCAAAAATAAATTTGCCAGTAAGAGTTTAAAAATTCAGTAGATTATAATTATTACAATAATTCCTTAGTAATATTTTATAGTAGTTATAGTATATTAGTTTAGTAGTTTATAGTAGTAGTTTTATAGTAGTATATAATAAAAGCCTAATAAAGATTTTTATCTTGGTTGTAGAAATATTACATGTATATATATGGTAATTATTTTGAGATTGCACCTCAAAAAATAAACAAACTTACACTCATCACAAAACGAGTTTCCACAACATGGTATCATGACTGCATCAGTGAGGAGATCACGGCAGAGACTGCATATCAACTCATCCGGGATAGTGGGTTCGGGTGCCGCCGGCGCATTAGTCGGAGTGTCGGCGCCGCCAGCATTTTCCGACGCCAAATATGCCTCACTATAAAAAAAACTTTCATGGAAATAAATTGCACAACTGCCATTAATGGCACAACAATATTGAATTACAATCAATATATATGGTAATATGTTAGACGAGGATAACATGGCAGTTACACTCCCTGGAATTTGTATACCATTCAGTATGCATCTAACTTTATTCATAAAAGTTCTTATTTATTTTGCGCTTGACTCTCCCTAAAAATAAATGGATTTGCTTCCCCCTGCAGAAGAAGCTAGGTATGCTCATGTATATTCAGAAGTAACAATCATATTATTATTTCGCTCGGTAGAGTATCTTGTACAGAGTGCTTGAGAAAAGAACAGACCAAACATTTTATAGGGGAACAAAATTATTTCAGTTTTTTCTATTATTGTGTATTATGTATGTAATAAAGGGTTCCATCAGAAAATTTTGAAGTATTCAACATTTACAGAACATTACCGCAATTTGTTTCATGGATCGAAATAGAAACTTAACATTTGAATGCATTTTTAAATGACACTTCACATCTATAATAAAAATAAAACTAATTTAAACAACCTAATTTAATCTAATAAACCTTGTCATGAATATACCAACATAAGGCATGAAAATAGCCATAAGTACAACATATTATAATACATACTGATCCACTGCCGGTACTGCGTAAGTTCCACTTGGGGTCATCATGGCGCCTGGTGCTTTTGGTCCATCAACTGGTACCATAAAACTCCTAGGTATCCCTGTGCTTCTTTTGATATCCACAGCTTCACCCTAAAACATATCAGGAAATAAAACTAAATAATTCAACAATTTTATATTCATTATAAAACATTTACATGATAATAATAATTATGTGTTCATAAAGTAAGTATATGTTTCAGCTAAATCAAGTCTAAACAAGCTAGAGTAATTTATTTCCAGTATTACTATTTTAAATTTGTATGAGCTAAAATTATAAGTTAAAAAACAATGTAACAGAAACTAGTCTTATATAGAAATTAAATACATACAGAGTTAGCAGCCGGACAATCTTTAATCCAATGTCCTCTTTTCTGACACTTATAGCAAACGTAATTAGTTGGAACTACTCCTCGCTGATTCTGACCTCGTATCTTTTGGTAACTGTAATAATAAAACACATTGTTAAGGAAAATTATAATCATTTCATTATAATTAAAATATTTACATGACAAGGAAATAACAGGCCAAATTAAATTACACTATGTTAAGTAAAAGTTAAAGGTAAATGATATTAGTTCATGTAATGTTGAGGACGAAACAAAAATCTTTACATATAAATCATGAGGTGCAAAGTGCAAGACAAATTCTGTTCAATTCTCCTAGAGAGTCTGTTTACAGAGTAACAATTTCATGCATATGCTATTGTATACATGGAAATGCTTAATGCTGAATGCTTAATGATTGTGCATAAAAGAATGCTTCAAATAAAAAAGAGTGTATGTTAATATACAAACTTAAAGTAAAGTGACAGATCTTTATGATATATCCTTTGACTTAATTCAACATTATTTAAGTATTTTTTTTTGTTTTATACTTGACTTTAACTCATAGTTTATTTACTGATGTTGAGATGTACCTGTGCAGCCATAAGAGTACAATATATCACCAAAAACATTTCACTTTTTCTCCCATCTCCTCGTCATTAATATAGAAATATAACTTCAAAATGAATTCTTCGGATTATTTAAACTGTAGTTTACCTAACTTGCACTTTTCGATTTCGAAAGTGTAAATTTTGTATAACAAAATATATATTCAGAAGAGAACAGAAATGATAAATGTAGTGTTCAGAAAAAGCTTACATGGGAAATCTCACACAAGAACAGGCTATATAAATTTGGACTTTGAATATATTATAACAGGTTAATTACTAAATAATAAGTTAAAATCTTTACCTACCCCTCTATACAAAATAAGACCTGAATCTATTCAAGAATTTCAAAAGAATTTGTTCACAGTATCTCAAATTTAAAATATTTATACCCAGAATGTTCACTGAATTATCTTGTCCAGTATAAAATATAAAGTGTTATAAATTATCATTCATCAATATTAACAAATATCACAACCCATAATTTTTTCTTTGATGGACACTTGAATCTCCTATAAGATTCAAATGGATTCAAGCTTGTCTTCCCTACTATCCAAATAATTTTAAACTTCAGTAACCTTTAAAAACATAGAATAAATTAAGAAAGATAAGTTATTTATGAAGCTATCCTTCACATACTTTTAGTTTCCTAAACAAGTACAACAATAAAATTAAAGTGTGTCAATAATACTGGTAAACCGGCCATATTATTTAAGCAATTTCTTACATAAAGACAAACTTTTGTAATGTATCTAGAAATTTAATCAATATATTAATATGTGAAGCAGACTTTGGACCCTTTTTACCAAAATTGCGCAGACGGTGGAGTATGAAATTTGGCACTCTTATTGTTTAAATGTAGGAGAAATGCAGAATGTTAATATTTTTCTTTAATAATGCTTATAAAGTACAATAAATCAATAAATTAAACATTACACACACTACCATGTATTTGACCCACATGGATAATAAGACACATATACTCTTTTGTTTATGAATGTTAATTTGAAAAGAGTTTAAAAGAATAAATACTGTCAATGTGAACTAATCCTTCGGTATTATGAATTACGGACAAATTTCAAGCGTTGAACTGGTCTCTAGTTATTTTAAATATGCATGATAACTTTGAAAATTTAAATGTACACATCAACATGCAATAAATAACATTGGCATGCATTTAAATGCCACTCAAGTGGCACATAAAATTTCTAACAACTATACACTTAGACATGAAATGATTATTACCAATTATAAAGCTAAAATTACAATACAATTAATATCTCATAATAAAGTGCTGTAACCTTACTTGCTAGGGTCGTAGTCAACAGTGGATTGTGATATCATAGCATTGATTTTATCCTGTTCACTACCTTCCATCCGCGATAGATCGGCCAATCCTTTGCTAAGGCCCACATCTTTATGCAATGAACCAAGCCCACTTCCAGAACCTTCCCACTGTTTTTTAGGCTGTTGAGAAAGTGGGATTCTTGCCACAAGAAGTGATGTATTCTTTGGAATTAAAGTAGTATCATCTACATACACTGAAAATTATATTAAGAAGATAAGAATAAGGATTTTAATATATTTTTATATTTGTTCTTAACTTGTAAAAAACAGGTGAATTATGTATAATATGTTAGGGTCAAATTACAAAATGTATGTATTAAAATACATATGTGATTAAATAAGTTATTTAAAATATGACCAATACTAATAATAACAATGAATATCAGTTTATATACACTATAGTACTGAAAAAAATAAGCATACTATCTTATAGGCCTTCTTAACCAATTTAATAGCTTGATGATACGCAGATTGAAAAATTACAAATCTAACTCACAATGCTAATAAGACTATAATGGTAAGTTAGGTTAAAATATGGATTTTATTTAAGCGCATAAAATACAACGAACCTTCTTTCGTTTGAGCATTTGTGATCTGTAAATCGAAGTCAGATGTTTTTCCGATGCGTTTTTGCTGTGATATTGCGGCTTTCAGATCCCCTACAGAAATATGCAGTCCATCGAACGTGACGGTATCGTAATCCAATGCGCTTTTGAATTTATAGTGCACAGACATTTCAATGAATGTATAACTAATATTATTTTATGTAACATGACAATATTCATTCACGTGTGAGAATTACTAGTGGAATAGTGAAAGAAACAACGACACTAAACAATCAACATACAATAAGTACTTAAAAGTTTGTTTCAAAATCACTTATTTAAGAAATACCTCTAACTCTAATAATGACTAAAATAACGCTGAAACTTGATATATCGCTTTAATACCATCACAGACCGACCGCATCGACGGCGATCAATCCACTCCAAAATCGTGATTTGACAGTCCGCCATTACAAAGAAAGTTACAAAATCTATCCTAACCATAACCAAACCAAACCATTAAATTTCTTTCATTTCAATTGTCAATGAAAGATACTGTCGCTACTGCCACATAGTATTTTATTCACTGATTAACAAATTTACACATAGTTTAGTTTAAAAAATAAATTGGTTTCTCTGCCTAGCTAGTTTTTCTTCTAATAAAAGGTAATAGTTGTAAATATCTAGATACGCTAATATGTATCGTGTCGTGTCGTGAGTGTTGTGACATGTCAGCACCAATGTCTTTTCACGTTTACATATCGTGGCATAGCTGATGACCTCCGCTTTATGATGTGCACTGTGCAATGATACAGCTCAACATATACCATTATTAATTTATGAAAAAGTTTTGAAAAAATAGTATTTATAGATAAATGACTTACATAATAATTTAATCAGAAATCAATCTTTTTATGATAAATTTCACTAAGGTACATATTTTGCTCGTATTATTTGTAATGTCTTATCGAGATATGCATAATATTATGTAGTTGCACTTTAAGCAATATATGATTTCCATTTATTGGCTTCAAAGGCTTAATAATGTGTAGAATAATTCATGTTACTGCACATTCCAACACCTGACATAAACATACAAGATACACAATATCTCACGTTACGATATGCTCTTTTCCTTAATCATTAAGATAATCTTATTAGCGTTATTAAGTATATGATAAAATATTTACTTCTAACGTGGGTGAAAGTAATAAATAGTTACATACTCTTTGGTAAAGGGCTCATAAATAAAAGCAAAAAAA
>DWPA01006054.1:0-11288 GCA_018251375.1 Calpodes ethlius
ACTGCTGGGTCACGATTGACTATTCTGCAACGAAAAAAAATATTTCCGTAAGCGAAGCTGCGGGCAACAGCTAGTAGACTATCACTGAGGGTTGTGAGTTATAGATAGATAGAAAATTAAAACTGACCAAAACTTTCTTCATGTTTCACTGCTTATGACGACTCTGTCCTACCGCAGGGAGACCGGGGGGAGAAGGGGGACGCCGGCCCGATGGGACTACCTGTAAGTATACTTATTGCAAAGTAGTTACTCCGCCGCAAAACATTTCAATATTTCAGTGAGAAGGGTCGCTAGTTTTGTTGGACGTAAACCCATTAAGGGCTCCTTACATGGAGCATTAATACAGCTCTCTGACTTAAGTTAAGAATTGTTCATGTGCCCTCTGACCAAGCTCTACAGACTTTTTTGCCACTAACGACCGACCGCGGCCGCTATTATTTAACTTCGTCGATCACTTGGACCGACGCGGACAGGGAGCGCCAGGCTATAGGACAACGAACAGCGTTTTCCATTTTAGTCCGCGTCCGCGACTACCTTTTAGAACGTTAAAATTGCAGGACGGTTGCAATACCAACGCGCAATCGATACTAAGCCCACGCCGCCACGTAACCGGCGAAGACACAGCTCTCGCGTCAGAGCCATTGGACGACATCCGAAACGGTAACGCGACGGTAGCGATACTGCATCGCTACTGTCGAGCGCCGCAAGAGTAGCAAACTGACAAAAGAACCGATATATCGGTACGATAAATATTTAACGCCTTCCCATAACTGGAAACATCACCATGTATACGGAACTGTCAGGTTACTTATGTCAATATCAACGTAATGGTCTCTACACAGGGTCCCGTGGGCCTGCCGGGGGAGCCGGGCGAGCCGGGCCGCCCCGGCGAACCGGGGACACGGGTGAGTACCTCGTCCCTCGTAAACACACAAAAGTACATACAGAACCTATGCACATTTTTACACCACACACTAGCACCACAACAACAGCTCACCTCGTAGGTACCACTGACCAAATTACTTGCATGACAATATTTTTAATTAATTTGTTTTTAATACTTTCTTTTTAATAATTAACTCTCGACGAGATGGCGAGCCCGACGTACGTAGATAGGTAATCGGCTAATCTCGGTCCGAAATAGATCGCGCCTGACGTTTCAAGTGACGACCTGTGAAGATTTTACACTACGCAGACGGTCGATGTCGAGCTCGACTATTTGAACACCTGTATGTGACCGACGGACGACCGAGCGGAGCTCGCGGTCGCGTCGAGCAGTGGTAATGGCGCACCCGCTAGCGACTTAGCAACACTAACACTAACACGATAACTACTCCTAGTCAATGTTAGGTAACGGTAGAGGTTTGCGAGTGTACTAACCCGGGTGTGGTGTGGGCGCAGGACAACCGCTGGCCGCCGGACTTCGCCTTCACGTAGTGACGTCACGCCACGCCGGCGCCGCCAGCGCACGTGACGTCACCGGCCGCCGGCACGCAGGGATTGTCTTGTAAATTGTAAAATTTGTACGTACGTTGGCAGACTGCGAGTGGAGTGGAGTGACTGAAGTGAGACGTTACCGAACCTAGCGCTAAGTGTTGCGGACGTGTACAGAGTGATGTTGTCGGGAGCGTCGGCCTTCGGTTGCGTTTTGACGTGTAAATATTGTTGCGGTGAATATTGCCAAGAGTTCGGCTATCGCCTTTCGTCCGTCAGCGACGCTCGGGTTCTGATTATTGCTTTGACCACGAACGACTAAATAATACTAAACTCCTTGTGATAGATGTCGAACATTATCTTTAGGTTCCACGCAGAGTATCTGAAATCATTATCTAGAGTACGCTTGACGAAGACATGGCCGAAACCTTCGCGATTAGATACCATTATATTATATCTGAAACAATCGTGTATCTGTGTAATATACATATTAAGTATATTTCCTTCTTTAACGTTCTAATTACTACTTCAGTATGTTATTAATGTTAATAATATATTTGTATGTAAACTGTAAATGTACCAAATCAAACTCCTCGTCCTCTCCGTGTAATGTCGTATTCTTATTTTTAACTAGTAGCTCGTAAGCTATCACCTATCTGAGCAATCAGTGAGCAGAGTGAATATTTTTTAAACGTTGGCAAATACTGTATTTATACCGGGACGCTCGGCGGAGAGCCCGAGCGCCCCCGCCGGGCCCCCGCCGGGCCCCGGCCGACGGCCGTGCCAACCGCCAACTGCGCAACGCTACCTCAGTAGATGGTCGCGCTACCACAATCTCCTCAACCGCGATCATCATAATTATACTTCGACGTGAACTTCACATAAGACTTTTAAGATAAGGCTCATTTTATACTTACAAGTGTTATTGTTCTAAATCTAAATTATGGTGTGTAACTTAGTGTGTAAGGCCGCGGAGAGCGACCCGCGCCCGCCTTTGTGCTTGACGCGGATCTCCGGTTCGCTCCTGTTATTTTTGATTCTAATTACATCCAAAACCGTTAGTACTCACATCCGCAATGCAGTCGAGCCGCGGGCCGCGCTCCGCAAACAGAGACCCATGCGCTCCGTCCCTAGTGGCCCGTGTCCCAGCCCCCGACGGTTCTCTCGTCGCGATCTCGTGTATCTTTCCCTCTTATCGTCGAACGTCCCCGTTTTCTCGCTTAGAATGAAGTAATTTAACGCAAATGTACAAAATTGTAACGTGTATGTTAGGTTAAGCATGTCTAGGAGCGGTCGCAGCGGTCGCAGCGGTCGACGAGCCGCGAGGCGCGCGACGCTCCTTCACGTCCCCCCTCTCTGTACTTTAATAATATTTAAGGATTTAGTTTTTTTATGGAAATCGAAAGTTGTCATTTGTACCATACGTCACAAAGCATAAAAAATTGTTGTTCATAAATTATTTTCGAGGAAAATAAACATTTGCATGTCATGCACACACGTCTTTCTGTTCGGTCTTGCGCCTTCCCTGTACCCCGCGCCCCGCCCTGCATGCCGGTCAGCCTCTGCACGATGTCCGCTTGCGGCGCCGCCTGTCGCATCCGTAGCATGCGCCCCGTGCCCCCGCACCCCGCACCGCGCACCGCGCCCCGCTCTCCCGGCGACGGGACAGTGCGCGGGTGACGGGGCGTGCGACCGTGTGCTCACGACGTGTGGCTTGTTCGCAGGGCCCGCCCGGACTCGACGGGATGAAGGTGAGTTTCATTAAGTTCGTACTTACGTATGTACTTCCGAAATATGAAATGTAACTAGGAATGATTTTATGCACGGTGTAGTGAACGTTGACCGAGATCGTTGTGTCGCAGGGCGCGCAGGGTGAGCCGGGCGGCAAGGGCGAGCGTGGGGACCCCGGCCTGCCCGTACGTGCCACGGTCACCACCACCCGACGACATCCTTCACGACCCGCTAACCTCCGTCACGTCCTTTCCTACGAGCGAAAAACCTCCGTCGACCCTCCGCTTCGCTTCATGACGTTCGCTCGTTCTCGCTTCGCGCTGCTGTTGATTTCCGATTTGTTAATTGTTAAATGACGGGCGATACAATGTCCGGATACTTGATAATGTCGCTTTGGTCCCACCGCTACTGTACCGCACCGATACGATTCATAGCGCAACCGACACTAATTCCGTTACCGACGTTGCAGGGTACGGACGGGATCCCGGGCCAGGAGGTTAGTGACTCTCACACGGTTGGATATTGCTTCTTCTCTCGTATCGAATATCGTACTGACCTCAACTTTCGTTTCGCAGGGACCTAAGGGCGAGAAAGGATACAAGGGAGAACCCGTGAGTGCCACGCCGACCGTTCGTATGACCGACCCGCCTCCGCACCTGGCCGCACCCGGTCCACTAACTTTCCAGACATTCGGCCTTCTCGCATGCGTCACTAACTCCACACACACGACGTCACACAATTTACACAACCTGCACTGCCTAGTTGATTCGATTGTTGATTATTCAGTGCACTCGTCCTGGTCGTCGGCCCCCTTCCCCTTCCGCCCGCTGCACGGAACACCTGGCCGTCTAGGCCGCGTCGGGCGGGCGGGGGCGAGGGCGTCGGCGAACTCCATCTGATTGCGGGGGCGCGGTGTGTGAACAGGGACCGGGCGGGAAGCGAGGCCGCAAGGGCGACAAGGGGGACCGCGGCGAGCAGGGTGTGCCCGGACTGGACGCGCCGTGCCCGCTGGGGCCCGACGGCCTGCCGCTGCCCGGCTGCGGCTGGCGACCCTCAAAGGTACGGGCGTCTCTACACGTACATATTAATTAGTAAAGACGATGGCCGATAGCGTGGGACTGTAACTGAAGAATTCAACCATTTGTAGACAGAATGGCACCATAAAGCTAAGACGCAGATGGCGCAGCGGTACCATTGCGCACACCTCATGTGTGCTGCGACAAACGTCTTTCTTGCTCTACAGCTGTTGTCGTCAAATTTTCTCCAAACCTTTGCACATTCTATTTGTGATAAATAAAAAAAATGTTTAGTTGGTACCCGGTGAATCGGATTTGTATGACACGACTCATCCGTTGTTGTAAAAAGGCTTTATTTATATCAGAGTTATTTGACTGTTTGGGCGAAAAACGCCGGGAATCAAACTACAATGTCCTTTTTACATAATCACCTTTTCATTCAACTGTGCAGCTAAATCTATACCGAGCAGCGCTGCGTAGGATTACGATTAGCTTAACAGTATCCCTCGAACTTTCCTTTATAATTTCCATAATTTTCATCTTTTATGGCATCACATGTGCAGGAATTTAGTATGACAGCGCTATAGGTAATCTTCGTTATGGGTCAAATAAAGGAAACAAAGTAAAATGCAGTAGCTGACGGTAGCCCGCGATCTCGACCTCAACTTTATTAATCCGTCCAACGTCCGTCCAACGGCATCCAGCTCCCAGAGTGCAAATCAGTGCAAACCATCGCAGAGCGACGTTGCGAGGAGTGATTATTCTAATGGGTGATAATAGTTTGGGTAGATTACATTTTTCTCGTAACCGGCTATCCGCCCGTCGCACGAAGTTACACCACATAACACCTAACGTAATGACAGCTTCATAATTATTTATTTAACATTTAACCTCTACGTCGATCCAACTTAGATCCCAAGTGTTCGATGAACTTTCATTCAAACGTCGTAGGCGCGGCTCGGGGCATCTCGAGCAACTGAAATACTTTTTTGAAAATTATTAAAGAAACTGTTTAGAGGGGATAGATATTGCAACAATCGTGTTCTCTCCTCCACTTTCGTATTATTCACGCGGCTAGTTGACAAACGGACAAACAAGCCGCGTGCCCGACATCACCCTTGAAAACGATAACGCCGAAGGTGTCATCGATGCGCTGCTAGCGAATAAGGAGCGCGGGGCCGCGCCCCGAACAACAGCGGCAGGTGGTCGCCAGCTGGACGAGTTAAATGTACAAGCACCGTACAAGTAGGATCATCGGGTGGCACGGAGCCCAGCCACGTCCAACGGGAGGGGCCAATTCCGTTGTTTAGCAGCATCCACCGCGAGCAGCGGAGGTGTCCATTTGGACTCATAGTGGGTGAATCCCTCGATACCCCAAAGTTTATTCAAATTATTTAAGATGATTTTTTACGAAAGAACATCGAACACTTCCGATCGGTTGTCGATTCGCATGCTTCTTGTGTGGGGTGGTGTGCAACGGTATGGTTTGCGATGGTGACGGTAATGGTGACGGGCCCCGGGGCAGCCCGCCGTGTGGCAGGAGGCGGCGCGTGAGGAGCGGCGGCCCGCGTCCGAGGAGGAACCGGACGACGGTGGGGACGGCGGGGACGGAGGGGACGCAGTCGAGGGAGAGGAGTACGACGCGCGTGACGAGCTCGAGCCGCCGCGGGACTACGACGACTACACCGACAACGCGCACCACGACCCACGACGCGACTGACAGGTGCCTCCCCGTTCCGTCCGCTTGCCCTCTCGCACAAATATCGGTAACACTTAAAGTAGACGACTAACTCGACCGACCGCGGGCGTGGAGCGGCTGGCGACCGGCGACCGGCGGCGACTTGCAGCGCGCGTCCCGTTGCTGTAAGTACTTTTACCTACCATTCGCTTGAATTGATCGAGGTGAGTGCTAATGTAGTGAAAGAATTGTGTGGTGCGACTAACAAATGGAGCTGTAGTGCATGCCGTCGGTTGCGCTCCGGGTGGTCAGCTCACTAATAACGTAACTTTCCCATGAGGTCTGTTCGACGTAGGTTCCCGCCCCTCACCGCCGCGCCAGTCTCGCGACTAACGGGCCGACCGCCGCCGTTGACTTCACAATTCGTTAATTTTGTACCACATATGTGGTGTTTGCGCTGTGGAGCGTCCAGCCGCTCTCGGATCTCGGTCCGCTCACTTCAGATTAAGGGGGAACATCTACTTCACAATTTCAACCACGCTTAAATCTAGTGATAAAGGTGTAACTGTTATCGACTGGCGGTCGGCGCACAACCGGGTCCGGAGAACTAGGAAGTATGAAACTTTGTACAATGGTTACTAGTACCGAGTGTGGGGGAACACTTTCATTTTTTTTCTAAGGCATCCCCTGCAAAGGTCAGTTGCTCTACTAAGAGACCTCCTCTACGAGTAACAACATTCCCTAGTGGATGGAATCACCTGTATAATTGTCTATGGAGGAAAAGTGAACTAGGCGAAATATTTTTTTAAAAAACATAAAAAAAGATTCAAAAAATGTTGTATAATTACGAACTTTAAATTTAAACAAATTTTAAAGTCAATTCATTCGAACCGCGGCTCGGAGACGACACACATTTAACGTTCGTCCGTCCCATGGTACCTGGCAGAGAAGAGGTCGTCCAATAATATTACAGGCCCGCGAAGATCACTTTATTATTCATGAATCGTTTGCTAGACATTAAGCTGTTTAGTACCGATTGAGATTAAAGTCAAGCGTAGGCATGTCGACGCGCAGTAGCCGATCAACTCGCAATTTCAGAACTGCAACAGCCATGACTTCCTTAGCCGGTTGCCTTCTAAAAATAAGAATATGAAAATTAAAAAATTATTATGTATTCGTGTTTCATAAAGTGAACTCTTTCGTCGACTTGCTTTTGTTTTGTAAAACATAAAATTAAACCTAATTTTAGTGTCATTACATCGATTTATGAGGCGTGTACCTATCTACTAGGCAACTTTTTTCTTCCAATATTTACCAAGTTTTAAAGAAAACCGATCTTTTTTAAACAAACATCGTCGCCAACAGAGATGTTTGGAAACCAAAAGAGAAGAATGGAAGAAAGTTATAACCCCAGCCGAAACACGACAATTCAGTAATATTACGACTTGTAGGTACACTACAATAGTTTTCGAATAAACAAATTCAATATAAATACGTATCACAATAATTATAATATCTAAATAGAAAAATATTTCCGGATGTCATTCACCAGCCGCTAGCCGTCTAACCGGTTTCCCGGCATCGACACCTTGCCAGCCTTCCTCGACGACTCTTGCCAAGTGGAAGGGAGAGAAAACTAGGAAAATAAACCTCGTTACGGACGCCGCCGAGCGAGAACCGAAGCTTAATAATCGCCCATCGTCACAGACTTATAATACTGATGACTTATATTACCGAACAGATGTGACCCCCTGGTCACCCAACACGAAACTAGGGGTCATACACCTAATACAAAAACAATAACAATAGAAGTCCTTTATATGTGTGTCAGGAGGCGATGTTGGCGTGGCTGCGGCGACGCCTGGCGCTGGACGGCGAGGACAACGACCTGCGCGTCGATCCGCGCCTGCCCTGACCGCCTCGCTGCCGCGCTGCCTCGCTGCCCCGCTGCGGCGCTCAACCCGATGAGCTAGGTGGTGTACGAGGCAGAGACACGAACGATGGGACTCGGGACCACTACGCGGGCCGGCGTCGTGTCGATGCCCGGTGACGTAAAAAATGTTGTAAAAATATTGTTTTTGTAATACAAGGAAAAATTATAACGTTGTAAGTTTTAACATTCGGATCGATTCTCGAACGATTAGTACGCTTAACGTGTCGCTCGTCACCGAACTGAAACTTGTGCAGGGCGAAGAGGCACGGTCAAGACGAACGCGGTTCACGATATTATCACACAGATAACGTGTCGCCGACACCACTAGCGGCGGCGGCCGGGGCAGCCCGATATCACTTTAAAACCGCAGAACTCGACTAAAACCCATCACGTTCTAAAGATAGCGTTCGACCTCTAGAATTATCCTTATTGTTCAAGTTTGAACGAGCAGGGATTTAATCGACCGCAGAGCGGGCGAGCATCTCGCTCGCTCTCCGCGGCGGTCCGACGTCGCCGTCCACGGGGCTACGAGCGGTATGCGGTCCGCCCCGGTTCCGTCGCCGTACACCCTCACAATATAAAATAAATAAAAATTGTGTTTGCAATTCTTAAAACTGCACGCTCACTAACTATTAGATTATGTCACGGACGATCGCTGACCAAAGTCGTATAGATAGAAGAACCGTCTTTTATTTATTGCTGAGGTTATCGCTTTCAACGAGTGGCCCGAACGGCCACCGAGCGCGGACGCGCGGCCCACGCACCGCGGCCGGGCCGCTGCGGGCGTCATCTAGTGGACGCTCGACGCACTATCGATTCCGGGTATGAAGCAGGGGTATTACAACTTAATATGTACTCATTGTACTTTAACTGTACCTATTAATTAATTATGTATATATTTATGTGACTCGTTAAAGTTACGAAGTGAAGCTAAAAATGTTTACTTGTATATGTTGTTCATAGCCTAGATCTTACGGTAACGGTGGGTTGTTCCGCAAGCGAATGGATCGGCTCGACATTTTTGTACAGTTGCTTAGTTTAATTTAGCTTACCGTTAATGTAATTTATATTAAGATTATCTTATAATAACGTCCAAAGCTCGAAGCGATCCCGCATCAAAGCAGCAAGCAGCCGACACGACGTCATCCGCGGGTACCGTGGTTACATCTGCGTACCTCGTAGCTTTGCGAGCCACAGAGACATCGGTCGTTTATACCGGGAGCCAACGTTCGCTCACTGCGTTTAAGCAACAAAAGGTTGCTGGTTCCATTTCCCTCACGAATTTTTATAAAGCGAAGCCGCTGCGAGTGCGCGATCACGACGCACTTCCCGAAGCTCTCGTGTTGCACGAATACTATTATTTCAGTCATCTGTGGAGTTGAGTTGAGATTCCGTCCGATACATATGTTAATGATGCGGCTTGCTCTTGACTCGCGGGACCGAATACCTTATTTCGTTTAATAAAGAACCTTATGTTCTAATACCTTCACCGTGCACGGACTTCGTACTGTACGAGTACGTTAGTGCCTACTTTGCTCCAACTGTAGGTAGGTACGGCTTCGTAAACCTAATATTTGTACCGATTCAAAAAACGGGTGGGGTTTTACAGGAGGCTCCGAGAATGCTATGGGGACGCTTCTCTAACTAACGCGTGCGCCTGTTTCAATTCGTCTTCGCTATAGTGTGGAATATTTCGTTCAATCAGGGTTGTACCAATTTGAAGCTTTATTTAAATTACTATTATAGATAATATAGAAACGTTGCATAACGTTCCAAATTGTAATTTGATTATAACGTTATTTAACTGCGTACTGATACATTTTTGATTAAATACTAAACATTGCGACATAGGTAATGCAATAAAAATATTGAAAGCACCCCGTTCTATAAATCAAACTAACTTGTACCATTGATTTAAAAAAAATGTGAAGTCTCGATTACGTTACGCGCAGATTAGAGATGGCACATGTACCGACAGTGGCACCACTCAAATCTATTTATTTCTGTTATGCTAGACATTTTTGCTTAACACTTAATTAGTGCCAAATTACATTCAGATATATGTAGTCTTAGAGGTACTGTTTTATTGCAAATAAATGCATGTGCAATTTTTGTCGCTGGATGCAAGATTTTAAGGAAGCCGTTGCCATGACGACACGCGGTGCGGCTCAGTGACTGCGGACTTATTATTATATTCGTATTTAAATCTCTTCGGAACAACCACGCGGGAGTTTGTCGTGCCGCCCCCACTTCTCGTCTCCGTCGTCATTGTTGCAGCTCCTTTCTTAATTTATGTTCAAAATACTCGTCTATCTTGAATTATTTAGTACTTATTTAATCTCGTATTGTTATGCATCCTGTAAGATATTTATTTTCTCAAAATATTAAGAATATACTTTGATAGAGCTGCAGTCGCGTGCCTGATGATATTGTAAGGGTAAAGTCAAAATCTCATAGATTAATATATTTGTATGTACCTACCTGTAAGTTATATTATAAATGATGTAAGATGATGAATGACACAACTTGTAAATATATAAATAGACATTTAACTAGCGTACGTTGACTTTTCATTGAACTAATATAATACAAATTATAATGCGTCAAAATACTACAGCGAGTTTCATTTACTTATTATTTACAATTCCCGCCTCCCACCGTCCCTCCGCCACCGCCGTGGCGCCACGCAGCCGTCATACTCAATCCCCGTCTGCAAACATCTGAAAAAATACAATGTGTGCATTACATTCGGTGAAAACAAAACGAACAGTAAAATATATGAACAGAAAATGTATGGAGCTGACATCTGGTGCAGAATACTAACGTCATTCAGCAAACTTGTCAGAGTGTGAGCCGCGGCGCCGGCGCTCCTCGTCGCCACTCACCACTCCTAGTACATATCTCTAGATAATCCTAGTACATAGTAGTATAGTAGTATAGAGTAGTAGTAAGTAAATAGTCGATAAATGGGCAAACGATCTTCATGAATCTTGACGTAAAGTGGTCAACGTCGCCGTCGGACATCGGCAATACCTCCGGCAACACTGAAAGTCATCAAAAAGATATAAGAAGGAAGTAGCTGGCCGTTTGGCCGCCGAGTTATTACAGGAGGGCAGTAGCCAGCTAGGCCGTTTGCGGAAAGATCATATTAATAATTTAGTAATTGATAACTGATACATCATTATGTTTCTTCTTACCACGAAGCAAGCACGCGCATGTATCGTATCGCCTGTCAAAACAAATGTTTCTGAAAATAAAACTATCGATCCGTTGCTCCAAGTAATCCTCAATTAACAGTTTATATCGAAAATGTTGTATCGACTTTCATAAACCAATTACTATGTACATCATAATATATGTTACCCGCTAAACCCGACTTCAGAATTCATTCATTCTTCCTACATGAATAATAAAACGCTATAAACGCTAACACACTCATACCCCCGCAGTAGGATATACCTGTGTCGCGGGCAGCATGGACAACACAAATAACACG
>DWPA01006055.1:0-11288 GCA_018251375.1 Calpodes ethlius
TTATAATATTAGTATGGATTCGTCTTTTCATGTTCAGTCAAAATTCATGTCAAATAATACGGAGGTACGTGAGATAGTGTGTCGAATATACATTTTTATACTTCATCACATCACTGGTGAAAAAGAAATTTAATTTGAAATTGGAATATCATGCAGACATACTAAAATGATCAACCAGTTATATTTTAACCAGCATATTCTCTCATATCCAATACATACACACTAAAAACACTTAACATCCACTAGTAATTTCTTAACTTGTTTTACGAGCATAGTTCAAAGTTACCGGTTAAATTGCCAGTAACTTGGCAATCGGGAGCGGAACCGCCGCTGTGGCAACACTAAATTATACCCGACAATGTTACGTTTAATGTACAGTGATCCTCAAAGTCGTAAAAAATAACAGTAGGTTTCCTTGCTGCGATTTTCATTTGTTTTTTTTTTAAAACCAAATCTATTCGGTCTTTCGTAGTGTTGTTATAGTAGATATCGATGTTTTCAAGCAAGCTAATTAATGCACGGATGGAATGAAGCGTGTTCTGAACTAAGCTATACATATTATGTAAATAGCTGATAAATGAACACACGGGCTATCTATTGGAAAGTCAACATTGCCCATTGTCACCGGCTACAGCAAAGACCAATACTTCGCTAACCAAGAAGAAAGAGAAGAAAGAAAGTGAGAATTAGCTCTGAAGCCTCCAGGTGGAATATGACCGTTTGGCAGCTGAACAAGAGCAGAATAGCTAACCAGGCAGGCTATACAATCAGCTGATTAAACCATTAATAATATAATCTTTACGCAAAGCCTTGCCATCAAGCTAATACATATTTATATCTATACAGGTTACTAAAGTGAGGTTTAAGTAACACGCTCATAAGCGTGCTTTTTAGAACCATGTCTATTCGTATCTAATGCAGAAACTTGCTTAATCGTATTATCCATGGCAGTGTTATCAAGGCTGTAGCAAGCCACTCTGCTATAAGGTTTGGGCACAAGGGCTCGCAAAAAGGTTGAGAATTTAGACCTAGGTTGATACAAAACCTAGGTCGTTACGCTCTTAGCCTAAATAATCACTGAGCGTCAATCGATCGAATGCTGGCCTGAATAATGATCGATAATGAGTAATGATCGCATCGTGGGCTGGGTTCGGTGAGTGAATGGACTTGGTTTGATTGTTCTGTTCGTAACGACGAGCGAGGTAGCTTGGGATTTTAAAAATGGAATAAATTTGTACTATCTTGTGACGTAATAAGTAATATCTTTGTTTCACTTTGAGAAACTCATGCTTTAGTATTCGTTCGAAATAATGTTATTTATTGATAAATATCTTGATTAATAGATTTTCTTAAATATATTTCATATGCAAGCATTAGTTCCAGTTGCGTTCCGTTATCGCATTTGTGCATTTAAAAAAGAAATTGCTTACGTCACATATAAAGTAATTCTAGTGAAATATTTTTTAAAATTGGATGAGTAATTTTAAATATTACTTCCTAAACTCAAATACATAAAACATTAGAACTCTATAATATTAATATATACTATATATATTCATATTTCTAGATACAAGAGACTAGAAGCATATAGTGTATATATAATTATATTATATACATATAGTTTTACTACAAATTTATAACAAGCTTCTATTTGTACAAAATACAGTCACCTTCAACATCTTTGGCATAAATAAGTGATAATAATAATAATCTTTTCCACAAATAAAGTGAAATCAAAATATTAACAGCAAAATAATGTATGAATGAAGAAATTCTATCAGATGGGAGTTTCATCGCCTAACTCAAACCCTTGGAGCCAGAAAGCTGAAATTTTCCACACTACTCTTTTATAATGTGGAGTACGTCAAGGTTGGATTTTACGAAATTCCGCCGTAAAAGGGGTGATATTTTCATATTATTACTTTAATAATTACTAAGTGTAATATATTTTGTCTGTATTTTTTTATGTATAGCATATACTGCTAATCTCAAATATCTGTTTGGCATCATGGTTAGCTGGTAGATAATGCGTTAAGCACTAAGCTCGCCTACTATACCGTGATATTGAGGACAATAAAGTTTAAACAAAAAAAAAAAATGTAATTTTTTTTTATTCCGCGATGTAGAGAATCTAGGGAGTTTATGTTTTTGCTATCTAGCTGGACTTATTTCCGTAACCAGATTACCAAATCCAGGCAATCGTAGCCACAGCAGTTGCCAGTAAAATATATTTACGTAAAGACTGTTGTGTAGTCACCTTAACAACAATTGGTTTCAAGTCTCCTCCACACAAAGGCCTATTGCTTACGCGCAGGGTTGTCACTTACAAGATAATGATGATGTTATATTTGCATATCATTTTATTTTTTCTTCTTTATACATGTAATAAAGCGAACTGATAATTGTCTGCATAGAAATATAAAAAAAAACTTTTATTTACTGGATTTATACACGATAAAATTTCGATTAAGATTTATCGATTAAAATGCGGTTTTCACGCGTTACATTTTATAATTTTATTCACTTCGCTAATAAAAAATGTTAACAAAATATTACGTAGCATAAGTATACCGAAGGGAATCTGGGGTAATTACTAATATATAATAATATACATATAAAGTACAAGTTATTCACAGTTCACTGTTATCTTTTGACATCATTGGGAAATAAGTCTATTATTTATCTCAGGTACGAAGGACTTACGGAATTTTCACAAAATTCCTACAATTTTCTATCCTATTCCTGAAGGAAGGGAATTGCTTCAAGAGTTAATCAGATACTTGTACGCAATTAGAAGAAAAGTATAATGGACGTATAATTACTAGTAGTAACACAATATAATTATCTATCAATATAAATATCAATCTGCATGCCCGAGAGTTCACCATAATGTTCTCGAAGGAGTTGAGTCTGCCAATCCGCACTTGCCCTGCGTGGTGGACTATGGCCTATACCCCTCATGAGAGGAGACTCGAGCCCAGCAGTGGGACAATTATGGGTTGTAATGATGATGATGATGATGATTGGCTTTTACATGTAGTTTCGCTTGCGTTATACTTTTCTGGATAGTAAATATTCAAAGTTCTTTTCTATGCTCTTGAATCTTGTTAGTCGGATATTTAAATAAAAAAACCGGCCAAACGCGTGTCAGGTCACGCACAAGGCAGGTTTCTCTAGTTTAAAGTTGATGGACTACTACTTATTAAGTTACAAAATATTAAAAAGCCGTGATACTTGAAAATTTATTAACCAATTATATGAATAGTTATTGTTAGTATATTACTACTTAGGAGATTAAGCATGCATAGAGACGCGAAGATGTATAAAACATTTAACATTACTTTCGTATTGATATTAGTAGGAATTCTAAAAGCTATGAACGTAGTTAATGAACGAGTTTATCATTTCTTCTTGACGATTTGATGATCATAAACGTAATAATAATTACTCGTATATTATTATGTCTGAGACCACTTTGTTAATGTCATATGGTCCGTCTACCCCTTTGCCGGTTGTCAATAAAGAAGCGTATACGCATACTATAAAGATAAATGTCCGTGCGCTTTTTAAACACAAGTGTACCGTATTCTTTTTTCATATTGGCTTAATAATGTGCGGCTAATTTGTGTAAGGACCTATTCATAAAATATAGGTACATTTTATATATAGATACAGGAAACACAAAAAATGCATAGTTAAAAAATATTAAACACGCTTTTATAGTTCATTAAGTATTAAGGAATTAAGCAATACATACAATTTCAATTCCTTAGTTTTAAGAAAGTATTTATCTACCTACTCAAGATTTGGCTCACACAAACATTGGAAGTCAAATGAAAGCTTGTAATATATTAAAATTGGTTGTTGCATAAGAAGCTCTCCATTTTACATTCAGCTTGGTCAAATCAAACTTGTAGCTGATACCACGGTGAGAATATTATAATGCAACATGTATTATGATAAATGTATCTAGTCATTTTGTAGTACATAACTCAAATAGCGCGGCGGCTTGTGTCGACCCAGTGATCGACCGAGTCAAACAACTGCGGGCGCAGTCAGTAGTTGGACTGGTGTCCACCAATGACAAATTTTTGAGCGCCTCCAGGCTGCAGAGAACATGTAAAGCCATATCGGCTTTTATTATTATTTATCTGTCGTTGAATCGTGTTAGAGGCCTTTGAGCGTCGCAAAAACTTCCGACATATGTGTTGGCTAGTAACCTGCATCAATCCGCAAGAATCCTGGAGTAGGCGGAGTAAGCTCTTGACCTCTTCACTTGTAAAGAAAGAACTGTGTCCTGTAGTGAATCATTTGATAAGTTGAAGCCAAGTAGCAATAAATCTTAGTGCGTTTTAATCTAGTAAACTTACATAGATATACGTTGTATTATATCATTGTTAAGTTAGTTTAGTCGTGTGTACATAATTACAAGAATTCCTCGTCAAACGAGCATTCTACGTTGTCGCGGCGTCGGTCGTTCTTCGCTCGCTCGTACCTACTTAATTTAAATTCCTAGTAAAGTATTAATATTTATTACATGTTGAGTTTGTTTCCAGTTGTATTCGTTACCGCAAAATCGTGCATTTCTTGTTGCATGATAATAGTTTAATGTAGCTACTCGTTTGTTCTATTTATACACACCGGCCGATTCTCAGATATTAGGCAGAAGTTATGGATGCGTTTTTATAAGTGGTTCAGGGAAATACTACAAATAATATTGTGAAATAATAATGATTTAAGAAGAACTAATATGGAGCCTATGCGGTTACATCATAAGTACAATAAACTTTCCTAGGTCGTGGTCGTTTCTTTAGGAGATCGCTGGGCTTTGCTTCACGCAATAAATTCCGATGGTATGCAGATGATTTATGGAGCCTGGAACTAACCTCACTTTAAATTCGAATGTGAAATATTTACGTGTTTCAAATCCATTGTCAAAAGGTCACATATAATAAGTCCACACTTCATTTTTAATCGACATTGCCTTTAGTGTTTCTGCTGTGTGGCAATAGTTGGTGATTACGACCATATTCTATGAACTGGATCGTCTACTCAATTGTTAGTTAGTTTTGAAAAAAATACTTAGTATTTCACATGGCCCTCCTATATTCATCCTACGCGTTCTTATAATTTTATAACATGTTCATAGCATGTTAGAATTTACCTACTTACTACTACTTACGGCCCAAGGTTCACCACATTATGCTTAAAGGTGAATGACACCTGCCTATGTATACTAGGTCAACACACTGATATTATTGCCTATTACACCAAAAATATAATTTACATAAATAATGATTACCGATTATAATGTATATCCTATACTAGTATATTTTTATATGTTTGTGTTTTTTTTCTCTGTATTTTATTCTCTATATATTTCTATATATATTTTATTATATATATTTTATTTTCTTTATATATTTTATTCTCTATATTCATTGAAAACAACTATAAGATATTTCTGTATCAAATAAACAGTTAGATATATAATTTCTTATACCTCTTTTAGTTTATGTTTTTTTATGCATAAATTAATAACCAAATAAATAAACGCTTAATCTGTTTATTGCAGTATGTGAAATAGCAAGCAATACCTGGCGATCACAATTACTCGCAATCGTGTCGTCGCCCCGAATTCTGGCAACGGCGTGCTCAGTGTCACTGGCCAACAGCGGTCCTAACCTAGAGACATTTGACTTTATCACCCTTGTGTTCGAAGCAAGCCTCCTCTTACTTCTCCGGTACGAAACCAGTAATAACTGGTTCACAACTTATCTTGACGTATAATATGTATTCAGCTGTCACATCTGTAGATTGATTTACTGATAATAATAACTCTTTATTGAATCAACTCGTTTGGCATGCGACCTAGTTTTGGCAAGGCTTTGTCTCAACTCGTTAAACCTTGCAAATTGAACTGCAATTTGACTAACTACATTAAAAATGATAATTTAAACACCGATTGTATTTTTAGTAAAAACTGTTTGTTTTCATGATACGGATGATGTTTTCATTTACATCATATAATTATTTGTAAGTAAAAACGTAATCTGTTTGCAATATTATGAATATCTACTGAAATAACGAAATCTGGTAAAGTTCGTAGAACAAAAATGTTTGCCTAGTTCATATAATTACACAATGAAAGAAATTACAATCTCAACTCATATAATTTCGATATTTAGATGGACTCCTGAATCTCCACAATGGTTACTCTACAACAGAAAGATACTTCAAGCTGAAGAATTGCTCTTTAAAGCTGCGAAAACAAACCATATAGAACTTTGCAGTAATTTCAAAATACGACCAGTCAATCGCAGAGTACGTCTATAAATCGTTATGTAATGGACTTATCACTTACAGGTAATTATTATTATTTTTACACATGCAATAATTGTTCGCAGGCTTACAATTGCTTAGACAAAGTATGGACATGCGTGGAGATATTAACAACTTATAACATAAGAGTTGTAGTGACCGCTTCATTAATGTTTTGGAATCTGTTCTTCTTTCTCTGGAGTTGTCTGTATTTGAGAGTATATAATGCGGGCCATCAGTACTTATTGTTCAAAGTTATGGGATTTTTGATTTTCTTCGGATCATTAACAATATGTCTCTCGAGAAAGTTAAGATTAAAGCAATTACTTTTGATCAGTATTTTACTCATGGGCACTTTTAATGCCGTTGCTATAATTATGACATTCCTGGAGTATGATGTGAGTATATTATATTCGTAATTAGATCTCTAATTATCTGTATTTATATTGTTATTAGCTTTTATCTCCGTACTTACCGCTTATGTTAAGAATCGTTTGCAAAATTTTAGTTCGATGTGGTTAGTAAGTAAGTAGTTAAGTTGTAAAGGGGTTCCAAAGAAAGAAATTACCTTCACCGACGCTAAAGAAATGCTATGGGAGCATAACAAATTGCTAGCGAATTTACTAGCGAAATATTACGCTGTAAGTCAGCAATTCTCGTTGGACTCCTGAAGTGGTCATAATTTTCTATAATTATCACATATTTATCGATCAAGATATAGTTAATTAAAAGAAAAGTATTTCACGCCGGTTATGTTAAACATAACCATGTTTTGAACTCAACATATATCTACAAGTACTCATTATATGTTACTACTTTATATTCTAGGACGCGATACGGAGCATGATTGCTTCGCTTGCTGTGACCTGTGGTCTCATAGGTCACGCTCTTATCCTGAATATCACGCCTCGTCTGTTTGCCATCAATGTAAGAGCGACCCTCCTGGGATGCTGCAACGCATTCGGTCAGCTTGGCACCATCATAAGCTATCTTTTAATCGTATTTCAAGTTGCTGATGACCGAACACTCATGATCGTTGAGATCGCACTCACATTTGCCTTGTCTGCGACATGTTACGTCATCCCAGATATTGACGGGAGAGAATTGCCAGATGTAATGGAAGACATGGATTATTTTTCAGAGTAAATATTAAAATTGTTATATTGACGTATTTGCCTAAAATGCGTTTACGAAGAAGATTATTATATTAATTGGGGGAATCTGTAATTTAAAGGATGAATATGTATTTAAAACAAAAATGCATATAGTTTTATGCTATATATAAGTAGAGGTTTTTTACAACGATTATAAATACTTAGGCAATTAGTAGATACCATACAATGAAACATTGGTTTCAAACAAATATTTGTTCCGAACAAAATTATAATGTTCTCCAAATTCCAGCTGGATTAACGTGCAGTCACTTATTGACGACATCATTTTTCCGTTAAAAATTAGTACAAGGCCATCAAGTCGCGCATTGTCGAATAAATGTGTTCAGTGAGCCTGAGCAATGTAACACTTGCCTCACTTAGTTGCAATGTAACAGCACTTGGCGATTAATTATAAATAGTATCGTTAAAACTATATATATTTTTCTTTTGCGACGATAATGCGCCAATGGGAGTAGATCATAATTTTTACGCACTTCACAAAATTATACACACTCATATTAACATTTTATGCAACAATTTTAAGTATTAATTACTCTGTGGTACCCTACAACCACGTGTAAAGTTTGAAATCAAACATACCAAGGTATGAGGGTATTTATTTGCAAATGTCTACTTTCTTTTGTAAAAAAAACACAAAAAACCTGAATATCACTTTACGAATTTATATGAGTATTGCTACTACTTGATTATTTTCTACTTATTCGATTTATTAAATTATGGCGCTGATTGCAGTAGTGTATTAGTGAGCTTTTTGGGAACTAACGCCAGAGATGGGGCAGTGATGAAACATTATAGTAAAAAATATAAAAACGAACTCCCTGCATTGTGTTTCGCTGCATGAAATGGTCGTATATTATTATAACTATCAATCGCTGAGTGCAGCCATTATTTAATTACAGAAATCGGCTATACAAACCATGAATAAAGTCGAAATGCGTTCAGACACTCACAATTCATTGAATTTCAATGAAATTCAGTAGAATTTCAGTGAATTTCAGTAGAATTTCTAATAACAAGAGGAGCTCTTGGCTGCCTTAACCCTACAGTACTGTTTTCGTATATTATGACAAGTAATAATGGATGAAAAACATATTTTGCCGTAGATACGATGCGAATCATCTATGTGGGTGCACACATTATTACTTTCACAAAATACCACCTACTTGCGGTTGAGCCCGGTATTTAGATCAACCTTATTAATTAACATTCAATATTTAAATCAGTTTCAATAAACATTGCCAGTTTGTTTATTTTTATTAAATGAACGTTGTCACATGAAAAGTCAATGTCATATTATAAATCTATCAAAAATTAAATTTATGTATCTTTTAGGATAACCTATCAATAAAGTATCTATAAAACTAGACCACTAATCTGCATAAATTTGCACTGGATCCATGGGATACTATCCACAAACATGGGTGTACCCAACTTCGGATTTAGAGGGGAAAAAGGGCAGGCTTATCGGTTTTTTTTCCACCTTGGTAGAAAGCAGAATTGCATTAAGCTAAATATCCACAAATTATAAAAAGAAACCTATAATCGAATCAGAATTAAGTTGTTACCCCAGCGACTCTTGGCGCTTTTCCCTTGACACAAAACACCAAAGTCCTGAACAGTCATACAACACACAATTCTTGAAGCTTTCAATCACACAATTGATTTGACACCATAATCTGTTAGTTGTACCTAATCTAAATAATAGGTACTTGTATATTTATAGCACAAAGGGCCATTTTCAAATGATTTAACACATTGTGTGTTCGCATAGTATATTTTTTAATTTTTCTATTAAGTAGGTGGGTGCGACGATGAGTTGCTACAAATAAAATATCGTTAATATATTTTTCCACCAAAGCCAGAGTTGAATGTTAATCAGATGTGTACCTATATAATATTTATTTCGGTCATGAACAAATTTGTATGTTTAAAAAGTATCCAGAAAAAGTCCAAGACTCTAGTTAAAGCATCCTAAAATGAAACCCACATAAAATAACTAATTTTGTGAGTTATCTAACCACACTTTAGCAAGAATACTTTTTTTTTATCCCGATTTAGTTAAAATAAATTTTTGAACATTGAGTCCGAAACTATAATCGCTATTGGTTTAGTGCTGTTATTATTTATCTAATCGGCCTTCTAAATAATATCTACTTAGAGTATTAATACAAGACAATGGATTTCTGTGGCCATTAGTTGTCAATTCATTCGTGACTAAGTGACTTTTAACTGTGATACTTATTATCGTTTCCTAATAAGTCCTTTCTTCGTAGATTATCCAAACCCTTACGCTGGGCAACGCAGAAAACTAAGTCCCCATCTAAAGAAGAAGTCCAAATGAGAGTATATTCCTTTGGCAGCGCAGGACAAAATCTTTCCACTCGAAGTCACTCTGAAGAACGTTTGCCTGCGCGACGTATCGGATTTATAAAATTAATTCATTATCTTCAGTTATTTATTGATAACTTCAGACGAAAATAAATGTATTTCACTGTCACTCTAGTAATTAAGTTGATAAAGACGTGAAAATTTCACGTGTCCGCGATAACCCTTCTTACGTTATGCATGCTTTTGTCACAGATTAGATAACTATTTCTACAATAATATGAACAGCAATGTATATTAACTTTTTCATAATATTGTTACAACTTACAGCCCGATTATAAAGTAATAGAATCTATAAATAATATGAGAAATACAGTTCGTAGCCCTATTGTAAAGTATCACAGACCAGATAAGATGCTGTGTCCCGTAAACAAAGCATACCATTCGTCGACAAAATACATTGTTGCCAACACCCAGAGTAAACATTAAAATAATAGGTACTTAGTTTTTTTTTTAATGTTACCACTATACTCAAAGTCAAAGAAATGGAAAAGAATAAGTATAAAATAATTTATGTAGATATTTATAGGATACAAATGGAAAATATATAAAAGTTAACAGTAGGCTTCTAGAATTCGGTCTACACACAAATCGTGAGTCTCTGTTTTGAAACAAAGCCACTTTATCGTAATTATCTAAGTACTAACAAAATAAAATAAGCATTAACGTTACCTTAATTTTTTTTTGGAACGATCATTTAAAACGTGATGCCTGTACTATTTACCCCTGAAGAGGTTCCTCAATTTTATGATTAGGTATGTTTATTTTAATGAACAATTAAACCGATTATTAATGAATCATAAGAATTTAAAACTGTAATAATATCTAAAGATCGTCTCTGCAACTGACTGTAAATTGTAATTCATTAAAAAATTCACTGTTCGTGAAATTCTTGAGACCGAAGCCGACCCGATAAATAATGGATTACTTAACTAAAAATAGTAAGTACGTATTTTCAGTATTATTATTACTTTTCTCATTTATGTGTTATAAAATGATGTAGGTAGGTATTAATTGCCAACACTTAATTGTAATTCTTAAGAACCTAGCCAATACATATAATATTGCATTACAAGAACCTAATATTAAACAAGAGAGAGAGAAACGTATTTTACTATAATATTATGTTCTTTTTTTTTTCTTTCTTCTTTCAACACCCCGTTTGTTTAAAAAGTACAACAAACATTGCGCCTGATCTATAATTTAGAGCACACGCATATATTCAACTTGTGATGACTAAATAAATTTTACCATCAAAAAGTGACGTGTTATTTGTGTTGTACATGCCGCCCGCGACGCAGGGAATACTACTGCGGAGGTATGAATGTGTTAGTCTTAGTTGAAATTAGATATTTCAGATTTATTTTAGTGAACTAAATGTTGCCTGCGCCGTCGCACACGTGTGAG